>JAULBZ010002164.1:0-19502 GCA_032360805.1 Neoturris breviconis
AAAAAAAATTGGACCCACGAGAAAAAAAATTGGACCCACGAAGGCACGAGCTAATTCTAGACCCACGAAGGCACGAGGGCACGAGGACACGTAACCCACGAGACCCACGATGGCACGAGACCCACGTAATTTAGCAGACTCTGATTTACATAACACTAATCTTCATAGACAATAAATAACAATAAGTTGTACAATATTTGTTATCTTTAAAAATTACAAATGTGTATAAGTTACACTTCGCAATCACCAACACATGATATAGTAGCTAGTCTATGGCGACGTTTACATGAAGACCTTAGTGAGAGCGTGGTAAAACCCCCATAGTGAGATCTCGCTACTGTATATCCATGGAGAAATCCAACCCGACGGGGTTACTCGGGTGGGACGCTTAAAAAAAGTTCATCCTCCACCCTCCTCCCCCGCTCTTATTCCAACCACATACCGCCCCCCGTTTATTAACTTTTAGGAAATCACCAACAACAACATAAAAACCTATAATACGCGTTAACAATGACGTGAAGTTAGAATAAATTAACTAATTATGGATTGGTTTGTTCGATACGAAGAATCCATTGCAACATCGTTAACGCAGTACTCGTCAGTGTAAAATATAGTTTTGAGACGCTTCTTGAGTGAAATAAGTCTCTGTTTGCGAATCTAACCATCGATTAGACGTTGCGTATCACTTGATGTTTTCTAATACCAGTAGGCAAAAACTTGTCCATAGTCCGCAGTTAAGACACTTTTACTACGGACTTTGAACAAGTTTTTGCCCCCTGGGATTAGATTAAGTGTTTTTCGATCATATCGGATTAAAAAATGGGAAACACTGAGTGAAAAACTACATAATTGTCATACACATTTCGTATACGAATATTTCAGTATTTTTTCAAGCTGTAAAGTAAAGATAAAATACAACAAATCCGTAGCCCAAACTTGTTCAAAGTCCGTAGTAAGAACCCTAGAACGATTAGTGCATTAAAGATTCCTAGTGAGCGCAGGACGTCTAAATAACTTCTGACGTATTTGTTCATGCTCTATTTCACGTTGATTATCTCGCATTGCAGAATAATATGAATGAATGTAAAAAATAACTTACAAAACTTTGCATTGATGGTAGCAACAAGAAGACCTAATATGAATGGAAACAACATAATTACTTCTTCTAATGCGTTCGTGCTTTCTTTCTAAGGTAAATCGCTTATATGACAATTATTTATTATCTCCTAGACGATGGAGTTAAAAGGTAAATAACAACAGCTAAATAAATACGATATCAGAATACTTTCTTTAATTGGCACATTGTGGTCAAACGATGATAGTACTACACTTATGTTGCTTAACTCTTTTGGAACACCCGTATTTGACAGTCACTCCTTTGTTCTTATTCATAATGTTCGGGGGTATACTGTATAGTATCCGGACCGTTTCTTGATTTATACAAAATAAATTAAATATTAGAAGGTTCTGATCTTTGTAAAAGATTTAAAAAGTTATATCGGGTGAGTTGGAACATGGTATGCCTATAGAAAGATAGGTCAACCAAACGTATAATATTTAAGACAATTTAGATAAATGTAAAATTATAATATTCTTTCGTTATTGATACAGCAGTAAAGTTTAATTACTTTTCATTAAGGCGAAAGTATCGCAGTAACTTTTTCGCCGAAGGAGAGTGTGATTTGTTGAAACAGCCTTTCGTTGTTTTTCATTTTCATTTTTGTAAGACAGGATTTTGGATTTCAACGCACATATGAGGAGTTTGGGCTAACCAGTAATTTAAGGATTGTGGACTGTGGTTGTACCACTATGTTTGCAAGCGAACTTTTTTAAGACAGACAGAGACAAGCAGAGGAACACAGGCAACAGGCATCAGGCAAACATCAGCCTGAGAAAATAGTCAGAGAAATTTAGATCCCCAGGATATGAAAGGCAAAGGATGGGCAAACACAGGCAGAGGCAAGTGGGAAAAGGAAAGGCAGAGTCAAGGCACAAGACAAGGATCACGGACAAAGAAAAGATCCTTGGCAGAGGAAAGGCAGATGCAAGTAGGCAAAGGAAAGGCAACAGAGCCTAAGACACCAGGCAAGTACCACAGGCAAGGAAAGATCCCCAGCGAAAGAGGCAAAGGAAAGGAAACAAAACCCAAGGCTTCAGCCAAGGACCACAGTCAACCGTCAAAGGAAAGAGTCCCGCCAGAGGAAAGGCAAAGGATTGGAATCAGCACCATCAAATTTTGTCCCATATCAATTTTCATAAAAAACAAACCACTTTTTTGGTAACTCGTGCTTTGCTAGCATTTATGATGTTGTACTAAGGCTTCCTAAAAAACTTCTATCTAAAATCTTTGTTCTGTTTTTATTTTTACACTGTATATACAGTATATCTTTGAATAAATGTCTAGGTGCTCATTTAATTGTGGACGTTTTGGAATAGGCGCTTATTCGAGATACGCATTTATTTGAGACAGGCGCTTATTCGAAAATATATGGTATATGTTTATACAAAACAAGAAGGACAGTATTCACTAACTTTATGAATACAGCTGCACAGTGTATAACACACATTTAGGTTGTAATCAGAAACAGTCTTGATACCTTTTATTCGCAAGAGATAATAAAATTTTGTTCAAAACTGATTTGAAGCCTCTCATTCACAAGAAATAGAGTATTAGCTAGCCCAAAGAAATGTTAAAAAAGTAGTTTATGTGTGACTCTTGCTATGTTTAAACTGAAATCAACAACTCAGACAGTCGTAGACGTAAATTATGATAAAAACACAAAGTCTAATATTCCATTGTCCTTTCCTTCTCAAATAACCCTTCCTCCAATTTCAATGTTGGTCTTCATATATTCTGTGTACATACAGAAAAGCATTATTGAAGAGAGGGGGAAACCTTGAGATTTTTATCGATAATTTACGTCCAAGATTGTCTGAGTTTTTCAAAAAAAATGAAATAGCACCTCCTATAGTATAAACATCAATTTTCTAAATAAATCACTAGTACTGAATTTGTTACAAACAATCTATCGAAATCACATATGTTGTTTTCAAGTTATATCCAAAAGATAAGAAGGGAATTTTTAAATGAAATGTGAACAAACAAAGCTCTGTTGTACAAACAGAATAGTTTAAAAAATGTAAAGTTTGCCTAAAAACAAAATAGTTATCTATACACAAAGCTCTCACAGTATTCTTTTTCTTCTGCAAAGCTGCGGGGAACGTTATGAACAGATAATATTTATAATTTATCTAAATATTCCTCCTGCAGTGATTACATACCCTTATTTCAAAACAAGAAACGAGTTACCGTCGATTTACCATACGAGTTATCGTTGTGTTCTGGCATATTTCAGATGAAAATAGACGAGTACCACGAGTTATCGTGAAAATTTCATAAACAAATGTATACATATATCTTTTAAGAAAATGACGATAACTTGTGGTAACTCGTTTTTTATAGGCATAACACAGTAAAAAAAATTAAAATGGGAACGGCAACTCATCGGTAACTCGTTGATAACTCGACGGTAACTCGTTGGTATATCGTGCTTTGCTAGCATTTATGATGTTGTACTAAGGTTTTCTAAAAAACTTCCATCTAAAATTTTTGTTTTGTTTTTATTTTTACACCGTATATACAGTATATATGCTTTTGGCATTGATCACATTTCTTGATGAGCTCTTCAACTTCGCTTTTGATGTTATGCCAGAAAAATCTGTCTGCGATTTTTTGTTGTGTTGTATCTTTTCCACGGTGAGAAGCCGTTGCTTTTGCCTCAGAAGCTTCGCTTAATCATACATGAGTATGTGTTATTGTTTGCTATCTCTCTTTCGAAGAAATGACCAGAAACTCGCTTTTTTTTCTTTATCTACACTCATATTGGGTGGATATGTTTTTTCGCGTACACACTTCTCGATGGCAGAAAAATCAGGCATATTCCAAGACCACCGACCAGCAACCTACCCCTGACCACCGACCAACTGACCAGTGTTGAACCGACCAACCGACCATCGACCAGAAAAAAATTAAATTCGCGTTGCCGAATTTTTTTATTTTTTCTAATAATGTTTTTTTTTCTGTTCCCGTATGTTTTTACACGTATCAAGTTAGAAATATGTGTGATAACTTTGAATGGAGAAATCCACCATTTCACTTTCTTCTGTCACCGTTTGTGCTATCTGAGTGATCACTGTATTTCTTCATTAACTGAACTGCTCTATGGAGCTTTCTTACCTGTTACACTTACGTAATTTTATTATTTTTGTTATTTTTCTTTCTGGTTTATTATTGCTATTGGTACATTTTAAAAACAATTGCAAGTAAATTGCGGGCAATGCTACAACCAACGACATTAACACGAAACTAACGAGCGGATTCGAAGGATATCGGAAAAGAATAAAATCTTACTAATGGAATTATTTATACATTTAACACTAGATAATAGACTTAAAAGCGTGTTGATTAAATATTTGACTGGTAGTGGGGAATTTTTTACAATATACTTTTTTTTCATGAGAAACCCTGGTTTCTACCGGTAACATTAGCACGATTCCTGTTTTTATTGCAAAGGGCAGGCGTAAAAGGGAAAGAATCGTACGAGGTTGTATTCATCATTTGTTTCACGTTGTGATGTTGTGTCTGTGATGGACTGCTTTAACTTGTCTGGCCTTCGCATTTTTTATTTTCAAAATTCGGTTTTTTTCACCTTTACTTATTCAGGATTGAAACAAAATAGAATTAGGAAATCCATGAAAAAAGAAAGCGTAATTACGAACTCAAATCAAACTCAACTAAAATCTAACTTATTTTTCCATTGTTTAAAAAATTATATGGAACATAAAACCGTAGAATTGTGTTTGATACTTCTGTTCGATGTTCGTCTCTTGCAAGGAAGGTTAGCTACGCATGTGAATGTTTAGAATTGATAATTTATTGATTACTGATAATATGAATTTAGATTATAATTTATTTACCAAATATCGTAACCATAACATAAACCTAGCTTAACCATGTCATAAATAAACCTAACCATGCCATAAAAACCTAAAACTATACCATTACCATAGGTATAACCACGTAACTGTATCAAACTATAACCATCCATGTACCATAACATAAACCTATAAATCTAAGCCATAACCAACACCAAATTAGAAGCATATCGCAAACCTAAATCATGACCAAACCAACAGACATGGAATATTTTAGAAAGAGCTGGCAAACAAGGGTAACCTTTGATTTTTCAACTGAAATGTGTTCCAAATAATGATGAATGTCAAATTGGTAGAAAGAATGCAAAACGTTAAGGTGGTAGTATACTGTTAAAAGGGATTGTTCTACTTTTCAGTTTCTATTAAATAGGTCCTAGTGACCTATGGACCAGATTTTTAAAAATATTTTAAAAGTTTGAATCATCTTTAAATAATTTCATTTTTTTTTAAAAAAAATATTCATTGTTAAGAGTGCATGACGCATAGCAACAGGGTCCAAAGGTAACCTGAAAAAACAGGTTCATATGGAGAATCTTTGCCATTAATATCTTATTAGATTTCTTATAGCAACCATGCTTATTTTTCCCTAAAAATTGGCCAGATGTACCAGCTACACTAGTTTTGTGTAATGTTGGAGTATTTTTTAAAAAAAATTGTCTCGTTGCCATGGTAACCTGAAATAACAGGTTGCTATGGGGAATCTTTGCCACCAATATCTTTTCGACCCCGTTGCTATGCGTCATGCATTCTTAATAATGAATATTTTTGAAAAAATATATATTTTTTGAAATTATTTAAAGATGATTTAAACTAGGGCCTATTTAGTAGAAACTGAAAAGTAGGACAATCCCTTTAACAGTATACTGCCACCTTAAGTGGAATAGAGGTATAGAACTTGAAATAAGACTAAGTAACACCAGAGATATCATCAAAACATCAGGAGAGATCCCTGTATAAATTGTGATAAGATGGCTTCATCCCAACAGGGAGTTGCTTTTGCCTAGTAAATGAGTAATCCCCTAGAAGAGTAGCTATTTCCTAGATGGAGTATTTACTAAGAAAAAAGTACTGGTGGAGCATTTTTTTACTAGCAAAAACTACTCGGGGAGTACTTATTGTCAGGGAGTCATTATAAGTTGCTACACCAGCAGGTTTGTTAAATTGGAGAAAGAATAACTGATGGAGACTTTTAATTTACTTATTAATAACTTCTTAATTCCTACTAGCTATATGAATTCGTTTGCACTAATTCTAAATGAAGCTATTACATTGGTTGAAACTGACGTCACCTGTCAGGTGAGGTCGCTTTCAACCAATGTAATGGCTTTATTTAGAATTCGCGACTTCGCCTAGTGGAGATCCGCCTTCCTTGATAACGATCCTTCGTATTTTAGCTTATTAGCAATTATGACAGAACTCCCTTAAAGGGATCCTTGGTTGAAAAAATATTTTTTGATATGTTGTAGAAGATGAAAAATTGATTAACAAGTCTTTTTAAATTTTTTAGAAATCTTTTTTCGTTGTCAAGATATTTCAATTTTAAGAAATTGAAACCTACTTATGACATCACAAATTATGATGTCATGAGGTGGTTTGAAAAAACGTTGACACAAACTTTCTTTTATAACTTTGGAAACAATAAAGAAAAATGCTTAATTTTTGATAGAGTCAAATTAGACATTATAACAAACAGTTTGATCAATTTCTTTTCCATAATGATACCGTTACTCTAGTTCCAGACCCCCAAAATAATTTGCTGACAAAGGCATAACTCGTGATTAGACGGTTTTGTGTACAAACTCAAATAGTTTTAAGCTGCTCGCATATAAAATTTCGTAAGTAAGTTTCAATTTCTTAAAATTGAAATATCTTGAGAACGAAAAAAGATTTTTAAAAAATTTAAAAAGACTTGTTAAGCAATTTTTTGTCCTCTACAACATATCAAAAATTATGTTTTCACCCAAGGACCCCTTTAAATTTTACTAATAAGATTTATATGATAACATTTGGAAAATCAGCAGGTCATAAGCATCACAAAAGAGAAAAACTCGTTCAAAGTCCGCAGTAAAGACAATATAAAAGCAAAGTGCAACGTCGTTCTAGCGCCTTTACTGCGGACTTTGAACAAGTTTTGCCCACTAAGTAAATATTAGTTTGTATGAACAAGGCCATATCAGAAGTACATTTGTTATGAAAGAACCAATCATATAAAAGATCGTGGAATGATTTCTTCATGCACCTGACATAACAGTAAATTGATTAAAACTTTTTGAATTAGGTACTTAGTGATATATGTTTATGAACAAATATTTCGAAAGAGGTTGTAAAAAATTGTTATTTACTTCTACCTGTCTCTAAAAATAAAGGTATATTCTGTTTTTCTTACTCAAATCTATTTTAGAACCCCGTTGTTAAATTATTAAAAATGAAATTTCACGAGACAATTTTCTTAGTTTTGATACATTCGATGGTTTTGTATCTGATTGAGGTTAGACTTTCAACATGATTTCTATTTTGGTTCTGGCTTTGGCTATTTTTGCTGTTGTGGACTCCAAAACAGGTAAGAACAAACCAAAGGAATGTCATAAATAGAATGTCTTAAATCCTTAAAAACTCAAATTAAAAGTTACATTTCTGAATATCCTAACTCCTCTTTATAGACCCCCTCCCTTGACTTAGTACTTCCCTACTAAGCTAGTCCCCCCCCCTCTTCCAAAACCTGTAAACTTTAATAAGCCTCCTACATCCTTTATGTAGCCCCTTCCCAACTCCTCCAGAACCTGAAAACGTTAATAACTCCCTGCCTCCATTATATGGCCCATCCTAATACGCCCCCTCCAAAAAAATCGATGTACTAAGTCACTAAATTACGATATTTAAAAGATTGACTTTCATTTTAAAAATTCAGATTGTAGCACTTATATCAAGTTCTACGTGTGACATAGAATTATATGAAAAAATGTAAAACACAGTGACAAAGTTGCAAAAAAAAAAATCTGTCTACGTTTTAAGACGCGTAGTTTCTTTGGAAAGCTATCCAAGTTTCTCGATACCAGGCGTCGCGATTTCAAAATTCAAAAATAATTTGAATGGTCTGCCGTAAATTTATTTATTTATACTTTCAATTTTACTCAAAGATGGCAGATCTTCACTTCCAGCCAATGTGGCAAAATACTGATGAATTGTGTACACACTGTGGAGCAAAACATAACACTTTCACCGAAAATGGTAAAAGCGAAAACGTAACCATAATTATGAGGCACCTGAATATTAAAATCGTGACAGCTTTCTAAAAAACTTGGACAGCATTTTGAGAAACTCAGATAGCTTTCTGAGAAATTTGAACAGCTTTCTAAAACGACATCTGAATATTGAAATCGCGACAGTTTTCTGAGAAACTTTGGCAGCGTTGTAAAAAAACTTGGATTGGCCCTCCTCTGTTTCTATATATTAATGTCTCTTGATTCTGAATATTGTTAGGAAGAAATGAAAAGAAACTATTCCCTTACTTTTTAGTGCACCTATGTGATAAACAAAGCAACGTTATCAGTTGTCCCGGGGGTAAAATCCAAATTATTATGGCTACATATGGTCGTGCTGACAGTCAAACATGTGCTGGTCATGACAAAAATGATTACCGTCGATGTTACGTAGTTGTTACGTCAAACATTCAAAGCAGATGTAAGAGAGGATATTGTGTGTTAAAAGGTGGTAAATCCTTCCTCCACAAAACAAGAGGTTGCTATAGAAAGAGTAACGAGTATCTAACAGTTGATTATCATTGTAAAACCATGGGTAAGTTACACACGAAATAAACAACTCATAGGCAACGTCATGGTCACACATTTCATTTAAATGTTTACTATAATCTCTTCTAGACATTTGTTGAATTTTGCTTTGACTGTCTGACTAAAATGTACATAGATCTGTTGAATAATAGTTGTTCTAAGTTGTTCTTATGAGATTCGGATAGCTATCTGAAACATTCGGATGGCTTTCTGAGAAGTTGCGATACCTGAATATTGAAATCGCGACAGCTTCCTGGACAATTTACAATCTCTCTAACTCCTTAACTCCTAACACTAACTATTCTCACACTCTTAACTTCGACAATAAAGGTTGGAAATGATAAAAATATTTATTCTGTATACTGTAAGCATATTTTCAACCAGATTCACAAGGTTAAGAACAACTAAAGCAACATTATTCGGTTTGGTGAAAAATTAAGGTTGAAATATAAACTATTGGAAAATAGGTAAAATCATAGCAGTACAATAATGTTTCATTACATAGAACCAGAAACTGAAGCTCCAGAGACTAAAGCTCCAGAAACAGATGCTCCAGAAATTGCAGTTCAGGAAACCAAACCTCCAGTAACCAAAGTTCCAGGTAATATGATTTTTACAATTTCCTAACAATATTGAGACAAGACGTACCAACTTATTTAAAAACCAACTATTTTAGTATATAAGACGCCAGCACATGACGTCAGAAGAACGTGGAAACAACATCGACAAGATGTCGCGACCTCGTTTTGACGTTGTTGAAACGTCTTTGACACGTCGTCGTGTCGTTGTGATAATTATGTATATTTATTTTATTATTTATTGATATTCAGTTGTTTCTTTTTCAGGACCCGATCGTTCAAAAGATGGTAAGGTATTTTTTTTACCCAAACCCAATAAACCCAATAAAGCACAACCCCATGACCTTAATGTCCTTTTATAAATTACTAACATTTCATCCGTGATGCGATACATACGAGATGCTGATAAAGCGTTTTGTTCTGAATTTTAGCCATCTTCATTTTTAAAATAATTTTCTTTAACATTTTGTTAGAGATTTTTTTCTCCATTTTAATACGTTTAGGTCTTGTGTCTCTTGTGGTTATTGCTATATTCAGGTTATTAATCGACAGTTCTCTGCTGTTCACATAACATTTTATGGACTTTTTAGCGATTAAGCAAGGTTCATTATTGTGCATACATTTTGCAGTTAAAGTATGATACATTATGCCGATGGATTCTGTTAATTTTTAGTAGTTAAGAGGTTCGGTAATTAATTTCGTGATTATTTTGTTTTTGGTAATGTAAATGAGAATTAGTTGCCAGATCAATGGTATATTTTATCTACAAATATCAAATTGAAAATCAACCCTATAGTACAGTGGGAAAGATACCTCCATATATGGAATGTGTATTGCCATTAATGGAAATGTACATCCCATATACGGGGATATACATGATCGTATTCGGTTCGCTACATCTACTTTTATTTCTTTAGTACTTCTGTGTCAAGGATCATCCAAGACTTTAGAATGTGGACACAATAAGAGAATCCAAATTCTATCAGCATTTTGGGGACGTGATGATGAAGAAACCTGCAACGACGGGTGGAATTATTCGATAGATTGTCGAAGTGAAAAAGTACTGGGGCGAGTTCAGGAGATGTGTGATGGAACCAAAAGTTGTGGAATACGTGCAAGTACACACTCATTTGGAAATCCATGTTTTTTTACGACTAAATTCTTGAGAGTAGGATATGTATGTAGAGGTAAGTCTCCATGTGGCAAAAAAATACATTATATTATTGGTGGAAAGTTAGTTAGAGTTAGAGCAATGCTTTTGCGTATCTCTAGCGGTCAGTTAACTTAGTTGACAGTTGGAGGGGAGAAAGAACCACTAACTGATGTGGATTTCCTAAGGACAATAAACTTCCGATTACTTACTTACTTACTACTTACTGAAAATCGTACTTCCTGTCGTTGGTTTTATCTTCATATTTGATCAGTTAACAGTTTCTGACACTCTGAAATGTTTCAAGGCATAACGGCGGCTATATGATGACGTCATAGTTACGTCATAGAGACTTTCTGAAAATCTTACTTCCCGATGCTGGTTTCTCTTCATATATAGTCAGTTGACAGTATGAGACACTCTGAAAAGTTTGTTGGCATAATGACGTCATATGATGACGTCATAGTGATGTCAAAGGGACTTTCTAAAAATCATACTTTCCGCTGTTGGTTTATCTTCATATTTGGTCAGTTAATAGTTTGTGACACTCTGAGAAATTTCAACGCATAATGGGGTTATATGATGACGTCATAGTGACATCATAGTGACTTTCCGAAAATCGTTCTTGCTGATGTTGGTCACAGTGACTTTCTTAATGTCGTAATTCCCGGGGTTGGTTTCTCTTCATATATGGTCAGTTGACAGCCTATGCTTCCTTAATAAATTTGAAGATATAATGACATTCCTATGATGACGTATGATGACGTATGATAGACTTTCTTTCTAAAATCACACTTTATGCAGTTGGTTTCTTTTCATACATGGACAATTTGCAGTTTGTGGCATCTTGAAAGTTGAAAACCTAATGGCAGCCATGTGAACAAGCTTTTTAGTGAATACGGGGTAAAATAATACCCGGATGGCAAAAAGTAACCGAAGGCTTCGTTAATCATCCAACAGGATATGCGGAGATTTTGGCATCATTTTGAAGTTATTGTGAGTTTTTGCTGAAAGTAAGAAGAGATTTTATGAAAATTCTGTTCGAAAGTAATAAAGATGTATTCATGAAAACATAAGTCCCTCAGCCCGCTCGGGTTGATTTTTGGCTAGTGAATTTATCGTTAATATGTACAAGTACCCTGTTCAAACCTGTTAAAAGTCAGCACTAAAGAACAACATCGAGAACGTCCTTCTAGCGTCTTTACTGTGGACTTTGAACAGGTTTTTGCTCTCTGGGACTAACCATAGTAGTACAGTAATAGTCTGTTTTTATTACCGCGCTTTTTGTAGTACTTAACCCAATAATGTTGAAACTTTTTGATTTGGATGAATTTCAGAATTATTTTATATAATTCATAATGGCCACCTGTTGCTATGATAACTAATTGTTTGGCAGTAGAGCGATAGAACGTAAAATGCTAAAAATATCACTAGAATTGTTAAAGAATGGCTTCAAAAGAGGCTGACATCAGCATTATTTTAATGGTAATCATAGTTAGATATAATTAATAATAATTAATTCACTTTTGTTATTAATCAGGTGGTAGTACTGCCCAATGAAACAATTGTATACTTGTCAAACTTAAGAAATTTCAAAAACAGACTTGTTCGTGAATTTTAGATGGTACGATTGTTTATGATAACGTTATCAGATTTTGTTTCTATGTCAAATTATTAAGAATAGAACAAAGTGCTGTTATATCAAGTTTTATTGTAATTCCTCAAACTAAATTACTGTGGAGGGGTGGCATATTCCCAGCCTTACGGAGCCCTGAAAAGCCCATTCCTAATAAGGTTAATACAATATTGTTTCTGATACGAAGTTAATAACTTTTGTTATCCTTACCACCTGAAAATGTGAAAAATAACAAAAAAATGACTGCTAAAATATTGTTTTGTTTCCGTCCATAGAACTTCCAGCAACCAAACCACCACCCCCACCACCAACAACTAAGCCAACTAAGCCAACAATTGTCAGTAGTAAGTATTTTATTATTTTTTAGTATAATACAGTTTCCCATTTTTACCTTTAGCCCAGTAGCACGGCGTCGGATCAGCGTCGAGACAACGTTGCGACGTCGTTTTGACATTGTTTCAAGGCGTCGTATGCCTGTAAAGAACACGATAACATTTCTAATGATCAACGGATAATTTCAAACACATCAAGTACACATACAACTAATACTACGAGGGTTCCACTCTAAGAAATTTATTTATGACTCATCTTGCTTTGTTGTCTTGAAACATTTGTGACTTCCTCTAAAATTTAGTTTTTCAAAATTTATCAAAAATTTGCTTTTAAATAATTGATCATTTTTCTGGGGTAAAGCTTTAATTGGAAGGCGATAATACATGGAAAGTTTGTATTGTACCATTATTTTCTACATATGATTTCAATAAGTTTTCACGTTGTTTTGAATATTTATGACCGCCTTATATAATTTACAGAATCATATTTTAAAGACCAGACCACCTGCAGGGTAGGTGTGAAGTCACACACCAAAATTTTGATTGATTTTATTTATTTTGTGTCAAAGGGATAACTGTGTAAGTTTTATGGCTGAACACTTATTAGTTGTGAATAGTCGTCATTCAGGCTTTCAGCAAGTCAAAAAAGGCCAGCTTTAATACAGTGAAAAAACACAGATTAATCCTGGATATGCGTACAAATAAGGTGTACAGTTACTCTACATTTTAACTTCGTTGAAGTTAGATTGAGAATCTTTTAAAAACATCCTGCCGATGTCGTAGACTCCACTGGAATTCTAGTGTAATGAAATGTCAATACTTCGACACAGGTCGTGTAGAATTTTTGGTTAAACTGAGAACAGCCCTTTCGTTGATCTGAGTGAATAGATCAGAACAGTAATAACTTGACGTAATGGGCAAACAGCCTGCAAAACTGCCGAATTTTCCCATATGTACCCGTACATGTACCATATATGGCAATACACAGTCCATATACGGGAATATGCTAAATATTCAGTAGTCTTTCACGCTCTTGATATTTTTAGAACAATTGTGTGAAAATGCAAACGAAATCATTCGCTGTGAAGGAGGTAAGAAGCTTCACTTTACAAAAGCAATATTTGGAAGACAAAATAAAGAGACATGTTCTACTAGTGGAGACACTACTAACACAGATTGCTCACTTGATGTTATGAATTATTTCCGTGTGAAATGCCAAGGAAAAAAATACTGCATTGCTACTGCTACATCAGCATTATTTCTAGAAGATCCATGTAAAGATACATCAAAATATTTAGATTTAACATATGTATGCATGTAAATGTTATTTTCTTACAAGAAATATAACGACGTTACTAGATTCTTTACACTCTCTTGTATTGTATAAAATATCGTAAGTACTGGAAATGAACGGTGAAAATAAAACAGTGGGTAAAAACTTGTTCAAAGTAATGGTAGCATTGTATATATGATTTTCAATAACAATCGCTAAAATCGCTGGAGTTAATATTATATAAAATTATTTAACCCTATTAGCCCTATTCAGGATGGACTTTTTGGGGCTCTAAATTGATGAGGGTAAGGGGGGCACAACGTGTCTTCCTCTACAACTTTTGATGAAAACATGCTATAGTGTTGAAACTGTCTAGACAGTTGTTCAATACATAAACATAACTTTTGCATAGTTAATTTCTTGATGACGTCATTACTTATGGTGACTTTATCAGGGCCAAGCATGTGGCGCAAAAATGATTTTTAGATGAGAAATATTTTGTTCGGAAAAATTTGTTTTTCAAGCAAAAATAAAGAAGAAAAAGAAAGAAAAAAATTTATTTTACCACATATCAAAAATTTGGTTGCTAAGGGAAAATTATCCGAAGTTATGCAAAAAAAATTCTAGCCGTAATAGCCATTCGTTCAGAAGTTATAAAAAAGGTTTTAAGAGCGCCCCCATCCTGAATAGAGTTAAGCATGGTCTTTCTGGATCTTTGTAATCATAAGATAATAATCATAATCATAAGATCACGCAAACTACATATGATTAATGCATATAATATGGCCCAGTTCTAGTTCTTGTTCTACTGGTGATAAGAAGACAAAGATTTTGCAAATACTTAATCCCGTACCTGATTATAACGTCGTAACTGGACCATGTGTTAAAAACGGGTAAGATTTAGGTGAATTTGTCTATATAACGTGAACAACTTAAATGATACCCCACTACTAAGTTATAATCCTACTTATGGTGACTAATACTAAACAAGAAAGACCTACGTCTTCAAATCTGCGCGATTTAAAAAGAGTCATCAATACGATTTACAATAATTCTGGAAACGAAAAAAACCCTAAATTTATACTTTCATATTTACGTGCATGTACATGTAAATCAACTATCGTGGAAATCGTGGGGAAAGGAAACTCCTACCCACACAAAAATTCAAACTTTCAGCCAATATAATGACGAGAAAATAATACTAGGCGCATCCTATGCGTGAACATTTTCGCTGGTATTGCGTTCCTTAGCACATCAGTTGCAATCGAGTTATTACCCAATGGGCAAACACTTGTTCAAAGTCCGTAGTAAAATCTCTGGAACAACGTTGATAGCGTTGTTCTAAAGTCTTTACTACCGACTTTGAACAGGTTTTTGCCCAGTGGGTATGAGAGTCGTTAAGAGAGTCTCTCTGTAAGAGGTTAAGCGCTCTTTCCTTCGTGCTATTACAGAGCCTAGAGGACTTTAAGTGGTCAATACTAAATATAAACCCTTTGCGGTGGAGAGATTCTTAGTCTTAATTCTATTGTGATAATAAGATTATTGTATTAAGTATTGTTTATATGATCTTGCTGATCTTGTTTCAATTGTTTGTTTATTAAACATACAGAATATATTTTTTATACGAAAAGTTGACTTTCATTTGATGAATAATTATTTTCTGTGAAGGTGAAATGTGTAAAAAAAAATAAAAAAATTAAATGTGATTTTTATTTCCAGATAAGCTTGTGAAAAAAAAACACGTGTATAAACGACTTTCTGGCAATGACTGGTACAACAAAAACATAGACGTATAAAATTCACAGCATTGATCATTGTAAGGCACTACGGTAAACCAGTAAATAATGTACTGAATGCGCGCGCAGATAATTATACTACTTCAATTATTTGATCACATGACTTCAGTATGACTTCATCATTGGAAATTTATGTGAATAATATTTATATAAAATTTAGTAACTAATGTGAACTCCATTTTTTCTGTATGTATCATTTCATCTGTATATATCATTTCATCTGTATGTATCAGTTCGTCTGTATGTAACGTGACTTTAGAAAAGGGAATGTGCTTTGTCAGCTCAAAACCATTCTACCCCTAGGCACAGGACATTACGACATGATAATGTTTGATAATTTACAATACCAGGTTTTTAGGAGTCCATAAATTATATTATCTTGGTCGGTAAATTACATTATTCTGTTTTGTAAAATATAATTTCTGGTCTGTAAAATACAAAACTGAAGCATAAAAATTTTAATGTAAATAATAATACTATGAACAGTACAGCTTTTTGATTTTTCTGTTTTGATCACACCTGCTCAGAAATTAATTACCCCCTTTCCCAAAAGCGACCATTATCATTACGTATTATTATTTTTTAAATTTCAAAAATCCAAATAAATTTTAGAAACAGTCTGAATTTTTTAGCTAAAAAGCTTTAGTCCAAAAGAATTTACCAGCAGTTCAATATGCTGCGGGCCATTATGCCCCCCCCCCTTCTATAGTATAAAGATAGTATTATATTGGTAGTGTAATTGTTAGCCACAGGTGGGATGGTTTGTAACTGATAGCTATATAAACATTTTTACAACATTTACCAGTCATAACAGTCATTCTAACTGAAACTTAATAAACAATTGATTATCCATAGCATATCCTCTTTTTAACAACTCTTCATGTGATATAAACACTGGATTCCCTATCCCACGATTCTCTTCTTCGATTGGTTTTGCAAATGCTGATCTAATTTTCTTTAAAGATAGATTCGGGCGAATTTCTTCTCTTTTATGATTTCTACCATCATCTTGATCAAGTAAATGAAACACAGCGTTGTTGGTAAACGGCCAGAATAGAAGATTATCATATTCTCCTTTTAATATGATCAAGAATAATGATAAATGAGTTCCTCTTCCTGTACCTTGCCCACATAAACAAACTTTGATTTGTAGTTTATATCCGTATTGTGATGTATAAAATGGCTCACTGCGTATTGAAGTTTCTTCCTTTGAATGACGTGCCACTGCAAATCTTTCTCGAAAATTATCGAGACGCCATATAAATAAACCGTTTGTACATATCGTTTTATTTAAACGTAATCGTGACACGGCGATCGATAAATGAAATTTTGTATTTTGTGTTAAATGTCTTTCTAGTTCACGTTTGCTTCCCTGTAAATAATAATAAGAGAATCTAACATTTCAAGTTTAACTTAATTTTTAGCTATTACTTTTTACTAACAATCCAATGGGCACACGACGGCACACGACATTCGATAACTTTCGAATTACAGCTCTGTTTTACTTGAAACTTGATCACAATATTCCCCAGGCTCTATTATATCCGAAAATGTAATAAAAACTTGCATCGTTTCATGCAGCATGTGAGTATCCAACCGCATTATTTGTGAAAACCTGACATAGAAGGTGGAAAAAGAAATTTAGCTTGAACAATTCGTTATTTTGTTATATTTGCTAAATATGAATGACTTTTCAACTATTACCAGATAAAAAGCCGTTGTAATGCCTTGTAGACTAAAATATTATCGTATTTAAAGAAAGATATTTCCCGAGTGCCAAAAGTGGTCCTGGGTCCGTATAGAGGTAAATTTTGAAGATAATAATTCGGTCAGCAGTTTTCAAATGCAATAACTTGAAAAAGTCACTGATTTTGGGTCTAATAGGATTAGCGGACCAGAAGTTATACGAAAATTTCAGGAGTTGTGGTATATGCAATATCATTTTTGATGTACCGCAACAGACACGTGGTGAGATCAACGTCGAAACAGCGTCAAAACGACGTTATAACATTAATCCGAGGTCGTGTGCCCACTGGGAACCCTTGGGTTTATTTTCTTAACACTTGCAAAATCAAATATCTATCTACATCCTCTCCTTATATAGCACTGCAGGCATTTGACGTATAATCAACGTCGAAAAGACGTCGTTTTGACGCCTAGACGTCAAAATGACATTTTGCAACGTCTATTAGACGTCGAGTGGCCATTGGAAGGGATTGACACGGGATCTTGAAGGGATCTTTCGTTATTTCGACCTAATTTTAGTGTCTCTTTGGGCTTTCAAAAATTTAATTAAACACTTTTACGACAGTATGACGGTCACCCGTGGTTACAATATTTTAACAGTCTTTCTTTTGTTCTTTTCATTTTTAGGGGGTAATGATAACAAAATAAATTTAAACACAGCCTCCTTTATATAATAGTAATGAAGGAAAATTTATATGAGAAAACTGGAGTAATATGAGGATGAACAGAGTTAAAACTAATATACTTTAAAGTCACATCCAATATCTGCATATTCACATGCTTGCTTCGGTTGAGAATCTTCATCACCACGATCACTTTCATTGTCAGTCTAAAAAATTGCGTTATTGGAATATTTGGCAATATAAAGGAGTCTATAAGAAGTGTTGTTGGGTACCAAGACTGGTAATATTATATTAAATCCAGCCTCTGAAACGACTCATATTTGATAAATCGATTGTCACGTGACTCAGTTATTCATCTATTGTTCTAAGGTCCCAAAAGGTCTAACAAAGAAAAGCTTATTACGTGGAGAAATACGGCATTGTTCTTATAGTCGATTTCCACTAAGCGAAAAATTCGCTGAAAGCAAAAAATGACATTTACATTGATAGAAAGTCTCGTCACATGATTGTGACCTCAATTTCTAGCAATGAAATGTCTATATTCTTTTGGCTTTCGCTGCGAATTTTCGCCTTGTCTAAATCAACCGTTAATCTAAGAAGGCTACTATATCTGCACCTAGATATATAGAGGTATTTGTTCTCACAATTACGCATCTTGGCAGATATGATTGTTTAAGAACGCATTGTTTAAGAACGTTGTTTTAGTGTTGTGTAGAGTTTGAACAATTTTTTGCACACTGGGATGTTCTTAAGCGATTCTTTCATATGATCTTAGGTTCCATCTCAAAATGTCTTCTCAAATGCAATTTTCTTGCTATAAATTTGATCAAATTCAATAGAAAATCAAACCACACAAAATGGCGCTTTGTCAACGAGCTTGCAAAGGATTTGTTTTCTCGTTACGAAGTAACCAATCCAATGTAAGCTCGTTAACTCAGAACTCTTTCATGTAACTAATTTTGAAACAGTCCTTTATCATTCTTTATTTTTCTGAAGATTTTAACCTGTCGTTCTTATAAATTGATCTGATAAAAAACCCTTAAACTTACCAATATTGTGGTACCAGAACAGATAAAAACCCTTAAACCTACCACTATTGTAGTACTAGAACCTTAAACTTACAACTATTGTAGTACTAGAACCTTAAACTTACAACTATTGCAGTACTAGAACCTTAAACTTGCCACTATTGTAGTACTAGAACCTTAAACTTACCACTATTGTAGCACTAGTACCTTAAACTTACCACTATTGTAGTACTAGAACCTTTAACGTACCACTATTGCAGTACTAGAACCTTAAACTTACAACTATTGCAGTACTAGAACCTTAAACTTGCCACTATTGTAGTACTAGAACCTTTAACGTACCACTATTGTAGTACAAGAACCTTTAACGTACCACTATTGCAGTACTAGAACCTTAAACTTGCCACTATTGTAGTACTAGAACCTTTAACGTACTACTATTGTAGTACTAGAACCTTAAACTTACCACTATTGTAGCAGTAGTACCTTAAACTTACCACTATTGTAGTACTAGAACCTTTAACGTACCACTATTGCAGTACTAGAACCTTAAACTT
>JAULBZ010002165.1:0-19502 GCA_032360805.1 Neoturris breviconis
TTCACAACTATTTGCATATGATAATTTAAGTTGGTCATCTTTGTTCATTCCTATGAAATGTATTTCCCTGATGTGTTGCCTTGTGAGGTTCGCGATATGTTCCATCAGGTGTGCTTTTAATTTGTTCACATTCTGCTCTTCCCCTCGCACGACAAATTTCTTGATATTGTTTTGAAGGCGTACCATTACTTGATATTTTTCTTGTATATATTTTAAACCGCATCCACCTTTACCTATGATTGCTCCAAAATGTTTCTCATCGACAAAATTCAATATTTCTTCTCTGTTTTTAGAAGTTACACGGTTTATTGATTTACTTCCTTCGAGACTCGTATCATTTGATTCTTTATTTTGTACAAACTTCTGGAACCATTCTCGTGTTTCCATGTTCGCTTCTTCGTTCCCTTTCATTTCTATCTTGTTTCTTTCTTCATTCTTTTTCAATTTAACACTGAACTGTTTTTTCTCTTCCTGGTTGCAAGCCATTATAGAGTTTGTGTTAGTCCATATTCGTTTGCTCAGGGTATATCTATTAGCTGTTTCTCATGTTTCAACGATTCAGCTTTTTTTTAAACACTCAAGCATTTTTGTTTATATTCTCCTGTCTAATCCTATTGAATTATAGTCTTTAAATAAAGAAAGAAAGTTGGTAGCGAAATGTTATTTTTGAATTCTTAGAAAATGATTATTATTTGTTACACAATTGGTTAAGAAAACTATAAAATGTTTACATTTGCATTATCGTGTAGGACGTCCTAGAACATTCTACGACGGTTCTAGAGCTTTCTACGACGTCGTAGCACATTCCTAGTACGTCTTAAACATTTCAGAACCTAAAACAACTGCAGCAAGAAAAATGGTAGATACATGCCACCGTATGTATGTACCTTTGATCTAATTTAAACTATCTACGATGTTTTTAGAGGGCGGCATAGAAGTGGTACAGGGTCCCGGGACCCATATAAATGGGACTCTAAAAATAAATGTGGGACTCTAAAAATAAATGTGGGACTCCAAAAATAAAAGTGAGACCCCAAAAATAAAAGTGGGACCCTAAAACTAGAAGTGGGACCCTAAAAATAAAAGTGGGACCCTAAAAATAAAAGTGGGACACCAAAAATAAAAGTGGAACCCCAGAATTATAAAAATAACTTGCTTCACAATGTAATAAAAAATAATGAAACAGAATTCGAATTGGATTTGAATCGATTTGTCCCCACAGTGGGCAAAGTATGTTCAAAGTCAGAAGCAAATATGTTAGGTTAGAACAACTTCGTAGACTCTTCCACAGACCAAGTTCGATTCTTTCGGATCTCGCTTGGTCTGTTTTCTTCTGCAGTTAATGTAATACATTGACGTCAGAATTCAAAATGCGTTGGTAGATGGGAATTTATGCAACAGAAAAATAAATGTTGTGGTTTATAAATAAAGAAATATTGTGGTATAGCCGTACAGAGATAAATCTCATAATGGCTGAGGGCAATCGCGTCCCGGTGATAAAGAGCGACCGAATTTAACAACGATAGAATAGAGTAGGGTGTAATACTTCTCGTGCAGGTACAATGTTCAGTGTATCAAGTTATGTGTATCCTAGTAATAAGGAGTGACATTAGTTAACGTTACCGTGCGCTATGGTAATGGACCGGTGCAATGAAACAAAAGGGTGATCGGACGGAGTGTGTAGCGCAAGTCGAAACAGCGGTAGAAGTATGAGCAAACAATCTCTGCGGAAGAAAGATTTCAGAGCAAAGCCGCCTAAAGCTATGCTGAAAAATCAATTCCCTGCAGCGATTGTTTTCTCTCACATCGACTGCCATGAAAGCATTTTAGTATCAAAAGGGCAGCTTTTCTGGACCTTGTATCAACATGGTTTATAACTAAATTGTGGTAAAAAATAGTGGTAGAGGCCTTTGCCGTACAGAGATAAATCTCATAATGGCAGAGGGCAATAGGTCTCTCAAAAAAGGACAACTGGCGGTCCATAATCAGAGTCTGTACACCCTCAGGAAGTGCGTTTTCTATAAAATGTCAATGACGTCAGAGGGCGTGGTCAAGGCATGGTCAATTTTGAAATTTTGAAGCTCGATATGGTTTTGTTGTAGTCAACAATATATTTTCCAAATTTCAAGTGCGTACACCCTCAGGAACTTCGAGTGTTGATAATCTTGTCCCGTTCTAAAACAAGGCGTTGACAATCCGGTCGACCTATATAAAATCAGGTCGACCCGTTTATAAACCGGCTAACTCGTTGATAATTGGGTCGACCCGTTTATAAACTGGCCGCGTTGATAATCGGTTCAGAACAGTACCATTATTAATTATTAGCGGATTGGCGGATACACCCACCCCCTGTCACTTTGTAAGACCCAAATTGTGAAAAGTTCAGCAAGATTACTAATATATGATCAGTCATAAACAAAAGCAAATCCCGTATAAATCAACGATTCATTATTTTGCAATAACTTGTGTTTGTATGACACTTATACCATAAAACTTAGTCAAGTTACATAAAATCTCGAAAGAAAGATTTCTGAAAATTTTATTCACATGACTAACCCGTTTTTCCCGATTTTTCCGAATTCTTTGTTAAATACCCAGAATCCTTGTTTGAGAGCAACACAATAGCTGTCTAATACCAAAATGAAAAAGGTAAAAGATCTTAATAAAATGTTTTAATTGTAATTCTATCAGCATACGCATTTTAAGCAAAATTTACCATTTTAAATTTTTTGTGATGACGTCAGCGAAAAAATGCTGACATCAACAAAAAAAAAATTATTCTAAATTATTTCTTTCATGATACACCATTAGCCTGCCAAGTTTCATCGCTATACTATTAGTCATTCAAAAATTATGGAGGGAGGGTGGAATTCGCCCCCCCCCCTACCCCCTGAAATAACTTTTCCTAAAAAGCCCAGTTGAAATAGGGTTAAGGCTTTGATCCCACAAGGATATTTTTTTGTATTAAATTCTTTTTCTTTACATAACAGATTACAAATGTATCATTTCTGTGTCATCAAATTCAGCAACAACAACAAACTGTACTTTCTGACCGACAAACCATTTTCATAACTTGTCGTCCAACAAGTTCATCACTCTAGCACCGGTCAAAAAAGGATATTGTTAGGAACATGTTAAGAACATTTTAAGCCCTAAAAAGGTAGTTTGGTTAAAAGGCTTATAGCAATCAGGTACGTAGGTCTATTCCCATACAATTTTTGAATAAGTTTAATATCCTTGTCACAAAAATGTAAGTAATTTCAAAGTTGGACTACAGACTCATTGTTTGAGTTTTTTCTGCAAATGTAGCTATCTGGCATAAAAATCTCAATTTCACCGATTGTTTTTTTAAAAAACGGATTTTGTTAAAACAATCGAAATTTTTCTTTGGATTTCGAAGAATTATTTTTTTAAATTGTTACTAAAGCGGAAAAGAAATCATACGGTAAACATATTTGTGGTGTTTAGCAAAGACAATAGTCCGAGATATCAGGGAAATTTATCCCATTCAAAATTAACCCTTCTAAAGTGGCTACACTATATAGTTAAGTGTGCTGGGTCCACAACTGTATTCCTGTTTCCCTGATGTCATGCTCTAATGTGATATGTTTTTCTGATAAGAGAACAAATTCATTTACAGATGTACATGGTTTGTTTATATAAATAAGAAACTTGGACTTGACTATTTTCATATATTAAAATATTGATTCTTTCGTTAAATTATAACTTCAGTGTCCTTTAGTCATTCGTTCTAACTAACTGTGTAACTTATATTAAGCTTTTTATACATTCTTCTATGGCGCGATTCACCTTTCTATATGACACGACTCCTCCTTTAAAAGATGTTATTTACAAGACGTGAGGACAATCATTCGTCTTTTTGACTGACTAGCATAAGATAAGATAAAAACTTGCTCAATTACCAGGAACTCTGTAACAAAAGTCAAATCCAGGAATTCTGTAATAGAGTCAAATCATGAAAATAACAATAACAAAAACTTTTTTCAAAGCAAAAAAAGTTTCTAAAATTCTATTTGTTCTGTCGCTGTTGTTTGTCTGTTGTTTTGTGGACCCTGCTTTTAACCATTCATTAGTATGGTGTGGACCCCCTGAATGTTTAAATTTTGCTGTGAAATTAACATAACAAAAATTATTATTCAGGAGGTTATTTTCTTACATACTTTAAAAATCTGCATCCTACTTTTGTGACTTTTTGCCCCCTGAATCTTCTAATACCTTTCCATGAATTAACAAATTTCCGGGTGGTAGTCCACCATACTAACGAAGGGTTAAGATGTTCTGGTGACTTTATATGTTAGCTACAGTCCGGTAATTGTTTGTGTTTGCTACGATCCGGCAATTGTTTGTGTTAGCTACAGTCCGGTAATTGTTTGTGTTAACTACAGTCCGGTAATTGTTTGTATCGGTACAGTCTAGTAATTGTTTGTGTTAGCTACAGTTTTGTAATTGTTTGTGTTAGTATAATCCAGTAATTGTTTGTGTTAGCTACAGTCTAGTAATTGTTTGTGTTAGTATAGTCCGGTAATTGTTTGTGTTAGGTACGGTCCGGTAATTGTTTGTGTTAGCTACAGTCCGGTAATAATTTGTGTTTGCTACAGTCCGGTAATTCTTTTTATTTTGGCTTGAAGGTTTATGTGATGTTATTTTAGTCCTGTTAGACAAAGGCTGAAAACATAGAAGACTTACTTTCCAATCTATTCTTTGCATTATTGTTTTGCATTAATATGTGATCGTGCTAATATGTGATCATGATAAAGACACAAGTTAAAAGCGTAAGACAACGATTATGATGCTTCCAAAAGTACCTTCTAAAAATCCTCAGCAGCGGTAATAGTATTTTAAAGAAGGCTTATATTTTTCATATTTCTTTTGTTGCTGTAGTAACTAGTACACAAAGTAACCCAGTGGTCACGCGAACGTGAAAACTCCCGCCTTTTTTACGTTAAAAATGACACGTGCCAGCCGAGAAAGAACTGATTGGTTGGATATTATATATATATTAAAACGTTGATACAACGCATTCACAAAATTTGAATAAAAGCAAAAATATATTCTATACCCTAATCAACATCGAAAAGACGTCGTTTTGACGGAAAAGTTTCAAAACGACGTCTTTTTGACTTGGCTAGATGTTAGAAAATTTTGTTTCAGCCTTTGCAGGCCGAGAGTAGAGGCGCAAAGTTCACATAACATAGAGAGTCTAACGAATAGACACAAAGATATAGAAGAGAAGATCTCTATTTCCCGGTGGAATAAACACTTGGATAAACTTTCGTGGAAAATTATGATCAAGACTTAATTAGTATGGTGCGAAAACACAGGCTAAATGACCATGCAGACAGCACCCAACACAAGCCGTACCTATTCTGTTTGCGAGTTTCTATGGTTACATAACTGCATTAAACTAGAAGCTGCATAATGTTTATCTTCAAGAAGACTTTCTATTGGCTCGCATGATCTGTCACGTGATAATTTTTTCCGCCATTTTGTTCTACGATTTTGGAACCATACTTTGACTTGATTTTCGGACATTCGTAAAGCTTTAGCTAATCGACCTCGTTCCGGGCCAGCCAGATATTTTGTAGATTCAAATGTTTTCTCTAAGTGGAAGATTTGATGTCCGTTAAACGTCGGTCGACTGGACTTTTTATCTTTTGGTGATAATGACGATTCTAAATAATAAATAATTCCCGGTGAGCATGCGCTATCAGATAAAACTCAGTCGGTGCACAGCGTCGGAGCAACGGTAAAACAATGTTCAGACGACGAATTTACGTTATTTTAACGTTGCAACAACGTCGTGACACCGTCGGGAAATTGATACAACATCAAAACGTTAATGTTGACGTCACACATTTTGTGATGTCAATTTCTACAAATGGAATGTTTTGTTTTAGCTTTCGCCGCGAATTTTTTGCCTCGGGAAAATCAAACTTTATTATATTTGAATAAATGATATTTTCACCGGAATACACAATATCCTCAGCACAAAAATTCTTAAAAATGATTTGAAAAAGATACAACGTAATTTCTTGCTGGCAATCTGTGTAAAAGTGTGTTAGGTCAATTAGCTTGGCAACCAATCCATTGCAAGATCATTGACTCCGTTCTCTTCTCAGAAGAATTTATTTTTGAAACGCTCCCTTATGTTTGTCATTAAGAAAGTAAGAGATCAATTGATATTAAAGATAATCGTGAAGAATACGAAAAGAGAGAGCGAAATATTAAATTTTAAACAGCACTTGAACAATTTTTAAATTTTCTTTCAATTATTCCTTACGATTAATTTTCCAAAATTATTAATAGTTATTTAAATAATATGACGTCTTGTATTTGCGTCCATGTAATCGGGTATTTTAAAAATAATTGTTTAAAGAAATGTAGTTTCAGCTTTTTTATAAGTTGAGAAATTTTGTATAAAACAGGAGATAGTTAAATATCTCATATACATACCCTGCAGTATCAAATAAACGGGGAGAGGGGGAATAAACCGGGGTGGTGGATATTCTTCCAAATTTATTAAGCGGGAGGATTGGAATAAGCAGGAGGGGGAAGGGGTGGTTGGCATAGTCGATTAGTTCAATTATTCTTACTTCGCATTATTTCTAACGTGAATTTGGGGTTAAAAAATTAATACCCCCCCCCCCCCCCCCCGTTTATTTGATACTGCAGAGTACTTGTTGTGTAAAACAACCCAACCACTAAAATGTCTTACCTTCGTCGTTTCTTGACATCAAACTCTCCCCGTTCTCAAGGTCATCATAATTGTGCGATAAATCTATGCGTGATATTGGTGAAATTGACGCATGACGTGAGCATGCAGATGAAGGTGTAGGAGTTAGTGGTGATATAAAATCCTTATGGTGATAATATCTTTCCTGTTCATAATCTGATATCTTCGAAAAATTATCACAGGAAAATGAAGATTTACAAATATCGCTGTTAAATTGACGCAATGCTTGTCGGTACTTTTCAACATATAACATGGCCGATGCCGGATAGTCAGTATATTCTTTAACATGTCGATAATCGGAATTTGATACTAGGGTTTTTGGTGTAAAAGTTACATCGTACTTTCTTTGGTGATACAATAATTCATTAAACTCACTTCTGTATTGAAATTGACTCTCATCTCTAGGTCGAAACCTCCCATCATATTGATAATTCAATTTTAGTTTTGGCGCTTCTTGTTTAGTTGTGTATTTTGAAGAACGAAAGGCGCTACTTGGATGATTATATTCAAAATGATGTGTGTCAGCACGTGTATTTAATTTCAATTTTTTATTTAATCGATCACTCTCGGCATGATGCATCCAACAATTATGTCTTTTTTCACAGCGATTATGTTTTATGATTTCATCCTCACTTGATTCATTTTTCAATATGTCAGCAATACCAAATGGAGTGATTTGATTTGATTTTGCTAATAACATCTTACGATTTAATTTAGTATCGTAATGCAAATTGTTTGCTTCTACTTTACGCAGGATGTAAATGTTGACAACTTGGTTGTTATATGTAATACTTCAATGTCTTTTTAAACTATATATTATTTTTCTAAAGATATTTACCAAATCTATAAGTCAATAAATAAACCACGCATGCGCACTTGAAACTAAATATGGCAGATATAATTATTGAAATATACGGAATGCGTAAATAAATAAATGTTGAACGCATGCGCATTAGCAACTGGCTCTAGGTTTGTGTAGCAATTTTAAAAAATCTAACAGACATCAAAAGATTTGGCATAAATGGTTGAAAAAGTTTGTTCAAGGCACTTTTGAAATTTAAAGCTGGAGTGAAATTCCTTAAAATATCCCAACACGATTAACGTAAATGATAACGTAAATGAACAAATAAATCCATGTGGGCAGGTCACAATCAAGCGGAGTTTGCTTAATTTAACGTTTGCAGCCTGACGAATGTGATCCGTGGAGGAGCGTTTTTTGAGTAAAGTGTCGAGCTGCAAAAAAACACTCATCCACAACAGTTGTTATCCAAGGTATGCGTGTACCCAGCCGGCAAAATCCTGTTTAAAGTCTCAAATAAGCGCAGCCCTTTAAAAAGTGCCGCACTTTAAGGTAGGAAGAGC
Organism: Neoturris breviconis; assembly: GCA_032360805.1. Classification (NCBI taxonomy): domain Eukaryota; kingdom Metazoa; phylum Cnidaria; class Hydrozoa; order Anthoathecata; family Pandeidae; genus Neoturris; species Neoturris breviconis. The sequence goes on from JAULBZ010002165.1 coordinate 8,117, forward strand.
GAAATAAGTTCCGCCCTTTAATAAGCGCTCCTCCCTCTAATAAACGTCACACCTTTTAAGCGTTTATTAGAAGTAAAGCCAAGCGACTGACTTTTTTTGGTATTGTCCCTTTAATGCATGGCTTTAAGTTAGACTAATGAAAACAACTTTATTTTGCTGCTTTTCTTGTGATTCGCAGATGATTTTCCTGATATTTAGTGGCATATATTAACTTAAAATGTGATGTAGGGCGGGGGCGGGGGCGCTTATTAGAAGAAATACGGTACTAAAAATAAGTTAAAGGCGGATTTCCACTAGGCGAATTCATTTGCACGACCATTTCATTGGTTGAATGTGACGCCACGTGTCATGTGACGTCGCTTTCAATCAATGCCATGGCTTCATTTAGATTCGCGTGAAGTGGAAAGATTCGTCGAGAGGAAATCCGCCTTTAAGATCATTGCAATGCGTGAAAGAATGTCGAATAACTCACCGTTTATTTTCGTATTCGGACCGTGTATTGCCATATATGGTGATACACAGTCCAAATACGGAAATATACGGGTCCGCATTAGTCCATTTGATAGCTAGGAAGGATAAATTCAATCATCGTAGAGAGTACCAACCTTTGCGTCGTCTGCAAATTTCACAAACTATATTCTAGCCACATTTAGCAAAACTTTAAATTGTAATTATATTAAATCAACACATAAATAAATAAACAAATAAATAAACAAAACCGTTATGTGAAAATTAATTCTGAACAGTCAATTTTACGGACCAGAATTTGAAAATGATCAGGACAAATTACAATATGCTATAAAAATATTGAAAAGAAGGTAAAGAAGAATTAAATACAGAAATAGAAAAATAAAAAGAAAGAGAAAAAGAAAAAAAGAAGAAAGAAAATACGGTAGCTAATATAGTAGCTTCAAGATCTCACCTTTACAACTTCTGATTTTTATCTATTTTGAATTTCACTCGACGCATTGTTTGGTGCGAGTTAAATGAATGACACGTTTAAAATCGGAAAATTGACACTCTTACAAAAACATATCCTATTTAAGCCATTACAGTCAACATGTTAAATACACAACACTTAAAACATTGCACTTAAATACACATTAAGCCATGTCATCAGTTTATAAACCCTCCCTGCTTTCAATTTAGCAGCTTATAAACAAATTAAAAAAATTTGGTAAGCACATCTATTTATATTTAACTAGTTGTTATATCCTCAAATCATTGCATGTATCAAGTATCTCCACCTATTTCTTTACTTGTGCAAGCAAAAAAGTGAACTTTCTTTCATCTACTCGCTCACGCATTACAAGGATCATATAAACGCGAATGGCTAGCGACAATGGTCGCAATTGCCTTCCGTATATGCGTTATTTTACGAGAAACTTGCGATTTGAACGATATCTGAAATTTCTTATTTTTGCCCAATATTGTGGAAATAAAGTTGCTTATTGTTTCTTGAATTATTAAAGAAAAAAAAGGTCAAGGTCAAAAAATAAATTTTTTCTTTAAACTGATTTGGAATACTGCACTACTAGCTAAACCTATGAAAATATGCAAAACGAAACGATTCTTTTAACGTATTTTGTTTCTGTGACAACTAAGAAATGTTTCTGTTCAAATACGTAAAAACTACGAGACTTACATGTATTTTGGAGGTTAAAACATCGAAAAAAATATATGGCTGTTTCTTACCATGTTCAAATTTCAGTTATGTGTTTCTTGGTTTTAGACATAAATTTAGGATTGTTTTTTATAAGCTGTTTGTTACAAAAACCGTATGTATGGAAACATACTAGGCTGTGCAATACAATTCGTCTACCGACCCAGAACCATATTGACCGGTCTTTGATACTATTTTGTTAAGGCAGATCTACACTAGGCCAGTTCGTTCGCGCGAATTCTAAATGGAACACTTACATTTGGTGAATGCGAAGTCACCTAACAGGTGACGTCGCTTTTAACCAATGTAATGGCTACATTTAGAATTCGCCTAGTGGAGATCCACCTTTATTCATTCATTGATGCGACCGATTTGAATATACGATTTAAATTCTGGAAACGAAACGATTTTTCTTGTGACTGGTTATCTCTGAGCGAAAGGCTGCTGATCAATGTGACGGATACATCTATATACGGATAACATATTACCATATATGTTCATACACAGTCCATATGCGGAAGGAACTGTTCCACGTCGTGTGCACACTGGGTAAGACCGATGGCAGCCCGTCATTATCCTGCCGGCTCACGACTTCGGAACAACGTCGAAACAACGTCGTCGTGTACTGACTGGGTAACTGATTCAACCACGAGGTGCCCAAATAAATATTCCTATGATATATTTTTTGAAAGATCTTTTGTTGTATGCACTTACGTATAAGTTCATAGTATATATGTTGCATATTTCTGATTACAATTTTTTTTCTTGTTTGGGTAGGATTTGAATGGGATGTCAAAAAGGTGAAATTATATCTTGATTATTATCGTGTAATATATCATCCAATAAAACAACGAAAACATTTTAACACATTAGCTATTAACTGACAGCAGTAAATGAGACACGCCTCGATAAGTCAATATGAAGAGTGACACAAGACCTATAGTCTCTATAAGCCAAACAGATAGATGATTTCACTTAAGTCAGCGTATAGATTTAAGATACACCTAAACACAAGATGAGATTAAAAATATTATGAAAATAAGAATCGCAAAGCGTATTACATACGTTATTTACTAACTTACTTGGTTCGTGCTATTGTTATTGTTTGACAATATACCCAATTAGTGTTCCGCGGTATCAAATAAGTTGAGGTGACCCAGCCGGCAAAAACCTGTTCAAAGTCAGCAAAGTAACGTTAGAGCAACGTTCAAAAAACGTTGTTTATCTATCCCAGGGCATATTGAAAGTGCACGAAAGCATTCATGACGAATAATCTCAACAATTTTTATCATTTTAAGCAATGCTCGATACCCAATAGGCTTGTTCAAAGTCGAAGTAAAAACGCAAAAATAACACTTGTAACTTTGATTTAGGACTTTACTGCGGACTATGAACAGGTTTTTGCTTACTGAGTAGATATAGCTACAATCGTTGACGAAAATTATGATGAAAACACAAAAGTCTAATCCCATTGTCCTTCCCCTCCCAAATACCCTCTCCCCCCAATCTCAATGTTGGTCTTCATATTTGCTGTGTACATACAGAAAATCAACATGGTTGAGGAGGGGGGGGACCTTGAGATTTTTATCGGTAATTTACGACCAAGATTGTAGCACAAGATTTCTTATAAAAATCATTTTCCTTCTACATTCTGAAAACTCATGTTCTTGTCAACCCATTCTCTATAACCTGCCCACTCCCCATCAAAAGCTACCCAATGGGCACGTGACGCTTTATCAATGTAAAAAAAGACATTGTTTTGACGTTAGAAAGTCAAAACAATGTCTTTTTTACGTTGAAAAAACGTCATATGCCTGCAGGGTAAATGCCAACGTTGTGACGTCATTTGTTTATTACAACCTGTCGCGATAAGAATAAAAAAACATCTATACGAACGACTTACAATCAAGTGTGCCTTGTACTTCACTGTCTTCCACTGAGATAAATAATAATAAAAAGGCATAGAGTTATATACGGCAATTCGAAAAGGTAAAAAGCCCTGGGAACGAGGTTGGGAAATTATCCTGAAATGTTATTTTCTTATTCGCTCAAACGCAAATAACCTCACTTATTTACTATATCCTCCGGGAATGAAAAAACCTCCAGTATTTTCAGTAGTAGAGTTATCTTAGCTATAGTGCAGAACATGTGACCTTTATTGACTTATTTATTCAAATAGCCGTATCCCCGTATTCTTGGCAAGACGCCCTGGGAAAGAGGTTGCCGTATCCCGAGATAATAAATTCAATTTTACAACCCCTATTTACGATATTTTAATAGTAGGAGGTCATCCATATTTTTAAGGGGTAATGATTATGATTTATTTTCTCTGAATTTTCACAAAACAATAACGTTGAAAGCGTTGTTTCCAATTGGGCTGTCCGTAGTTAATCGTCTAACCTGACTATGGAACAAATGGTCGGTCGGTACATATTTTTTTTTCGTTAAAGTCTAGGGAAAAAATGTTTAAAACGCCTATATTTAACACTTTTGCTCTGTTTTAAAGTATATCACATGTCAACACATATCCAGTCTAGCGTGTACAAGTGTGAATCGTTTTTTAAAGCTAAACACTGCATCGACATATATAGGTGTTTAATACAAACATTATGCATGGAAAACCTCAAATTAAACTACAAGTACTGGATTGGACGAGAGAAGGACAGCATACGATCGTAATCCAGAGGTGGCTTCTTCGGTGGACCTTTAAAGGGGATTTCCCTGAGTAAATTTGTTTTGACACATATAAAATAACGGAACATGATTGGGTCACGTAGTTAAGGAGGGAGGGTTTAGCAATTGATAAAGAGTAGCTGGAAATATTGCTACAAGTAACACAATTAACTAGTATTATTAAGATTTCAAACCTCTATGATAGTAAATAAGAAACTTTGAAGAAAAAAAAAATCTAATATTTTTCGGTCAATTATGATGTCATATCACTTGGGGACAATATTTGGGTCAAAAATGTAGTAAAATGGCTTCTGCTCAGATCTGGAACTTCCTTAACCATGAATATGACCTCATAATGATAGTACACCTCATAATGATAGTACTGCAAGTACTCTATATGAAACAAAGCTCGCCTTGGTCTTACCTATATCCAGTATTGCATAATCAGCATTTTTGTGTCAATTTTGATGACGTCATAAGTAAAAAATGCTGATTGTGCAGATATTACCAGGGCGAGCTCTGTTTCATAAACAGTACTTGCAGTAGTAACATTCATAGATAAAGCCCATGGTTAAGGAAGTACCAGATCTGAGCCTCAGCCATTTTACTACATTTTTGGCCCAAATATTGTCCCCAAATGATATGACTTCATAATTGACCGAAAAATATTAGATTTTTTTTTTCTTCAAAGTTTCTTATTTATTATCATTAAAGGTCTAAAAACTTAACGATACGAGTTAATTGCGTTATTTGTAGGAATAATTCCAGCTATTTGTACTTTTTTTTTACCAATTATGAAACTCTCCTTAACTACATGGAGTGTTAATCGAAAAAGTCTTTTTTTAACTCAATATTTCTTGCCAAGGTCTTTTTAGATTTACTTCATGATGGCCAAAGTTTTAGTATTGTACGTAAAAGTATTTAATAAGTCTATGAAATAAAAGTAATACAGCACTCGAAATATGAGCAAATAATCACTGTGTTGGAGTAATGTTCAAAAATCACTCTTCCATGGTCATTATTTATTCTTGTGCAAGCACTATTAATTGTTTCTTTGTGAATGTCTTGTAGAATCAATTGCCCAATCCTTCTAAGTTGATGGAACTGGTGTATGAACAATGGCTGATGGCTGATTTAAAAGAAATAGCTGTTGCTTCATTACCACAAGCACTTGCATCTATAAATGGAAGTAAAACAATCCCAGGAACATATTCTGTGCAGGTATTTCTCTTGTCAATTGTTACAAGGATTGAAATAGCATCTGCAGTGGAGAGTGGACATGTATTGCAAGGATTAAAATAGCATCTGCAGTGGAGAGTACATGAATTCAGAGATAACAATCAGAGCATTTCATGATAGGATGGATGACCCAGTGTTCCAAACAAATATTTAAAATTGATTAGTGAAATAAAGTTGGCAAAAGTGGGTATGGAAAAACGAATTCTGTAAGAGACTCACAATAGAATCGCCATAAAAGTGATTAGTGAAATTTTAAAATTGGGTTGTGAATCACGAATCAGAATCCCTTAATTGGAACACTGCACATCTCCCTTTTTACACGAAAGATACTATATCTAGTTAATATGACCCCTGAGTATTGCGTTCGGGTCTTGTTTAGTAATCTTTAGTAAACTTCTAGACATTGCCTGTGGTGGAGTGTTTTTGAGTATAGTATTCAGATTTAAAGTTTTTTTTAATAACTGTTCCCTCTCAAGGCCAAGGTCACTACTTGGAGAGGGGTACTATTTTTACCCTTCTCAGATCATCATCCCTCTTCTGATAGGGGATACAACCCTCAATCTACCTTACTTACCCTGAAACATGGGAGGAACCACTTTACAGAGGAACAGGTAGGCAGCAATGCTTCTAGGGAAGGGGCTCAAAGGTTTTCCCCTGAGCTTGGAATTCAACTGGGAACACCACTTAACCATTGAGCCACTACTGCCTGAAGTTGAAAACTATGCATACTAAAAAACACTCCCACAGGTCATGTGAGTGGTTTTGAGCATAGTGAGTGTCAGATATTGTAGCTGGAAGCTATGTTCAATACACATTATTTGTTACTTGATAAGTAAGAACTCAGCGGTTGAAATAATAAATGTGGAAGAGTAATTTTGAAGCTATGCTCAAAAATCTCTTCTCAGTGATTATTTGCTCTTATTTCGACCACTGGAACCTGAAATCCTAAATTGCACGCTTTATTCTGAATAAAAGACTTACTCAAAATAAGAGCAGAATTAGAGCCTGGAGCTATGCTCAAACATCACTCTCTCAACGATTATTTGTTCCCGTTTCCATTACGGAACTTGTATGGCAGTTTATATGTTCTAGGTAAACAAGATAATGGATATTGGACACTCAGCATACTCACAACTCATGAAAGTTAAAGGTCAAGAAATTGATGATGTTGTTGAAGATGACGACGAAGAAAATAACCTGAAAGAGTTCTTTAAGAAAGGTGCAAATGATAAAAAGCCAAATTCAAATCAAAAGGTAAAATTAGAATTTCTTATAAATTGCTATCAGCAAATAGTTGTGAGTATCAGTGATTAAAATGAGAGCAAATAATCACTGTGGAGGAGGGTTTTTTATCATAGCTTCAGGCTTTGTAGCTGAAAGCTAATACTCACTCCTCCACAGTAATTATTTGTTGTTATTTTGACCACTGAGTACTATTATCAAATTTCATTATCTGTGGAGAAGAGTAGCGCTGAGTCAGCAATATTGAAAATAGCCTTTGTTTTATCAAATAAACCAGTTACATTACAAGTTTGTTGACACCCTTCTCCAAAGATGCTAAATTGACTTACTTTGATGCAAAGATTTATTAATTTTATCACTTATAATACAGTGGAAAGAGAAGTCTTGTCGAATGTTATTTATGGAGTTACATGATGGTTTTCAAACAATCGATGCAATTGAATATCGACCAATACGACATATTTCTATTGCTGATATCATCCCTGGTACGAAGGTATATTGTCATATGTATATTCTATGACATTGTGTGGAGTATAAACAAACTACCAGTCCATGATTCCCTAAAGAGTGATTTTTGAGCATAGCTTCAGTCGAGTACAAAGAAAATATATTGAAACCTTGTTTACTGTAGGCCAGCTTGCAAAAATAATCGTACTCTTTAAATTGCACTTGCAAAAAAAAAAGAAAGAAAGAATCATAAAATATGGAATATTTTCTTGTTTTTGTTGTTTTGATATAAATTGCGAAGTAGATACAAATTCTTCTCACACAGGTATTACTTACTGGTCCATTGTTATTTCGTGATGGAATGATCTTACTGAAGCCTGAGAATGTAAAGTTGTTGGGTGGTAATGTTGAACAATTGGTGGAGAGTTCATCACATTTAAAATTACTGTGCAATGTGTTGTAAGTATCATGATAATTAGGCGCTTGAAACTTGTATGCAAAATACTCTAATTGCTTTTTTTAACCCTATTAATACTGGGTGTTTTTTGGGCTCCTCAATACTCAAAGGACCCCCCTCCTTAACTTTTCATGGAATCATGCTGTAGTGTTGAAACTTTCCAGAAAGTTAGGTCAACACATAAACATTTTAGCATTTTCTATTTTTTTTTGATGACGTGTTACTTATGATGATATCTGTCAAAAAAAAATGTACTTCTTTCAACTTGTAGAAAAATAGAAGGAGATATTGGAAATGACCAACAGAAACAGCAACGAAAACCCCAACAACAACAACCTCTGCAGCAACTACCAGTAACACAAACACGGGCTCAACCAAGACAGCAACAATCTCAACCTAGCCTGAGACAAAATCAAAAATCTAGCAACACATCTCAGATTTCAAAATCAAGTACAAATATCATATCAACTAATATAACTAACCAGTCTAGTACCACCAATACAAAACATAAGAAAAAGCCGACATCTGAAAATTTGATTGATGATTTTGATGATGACTTTTTTGGTAACGATATGTTTGATGATGTAGAAATAGATGATTGGAGCTTAAGTATTAATGATAACAAAGGCTCGGCAAGAAAACAGTCAAGCACGAGCAAAACCAACTTTACTGCAGATAGTCATTATACCTGCAAATCTTTAAGTAAACCAAAAACTAGTCTTGTTCCTCCTTATAACGAAAAGAAGGAATTTAGTATACAAAAACAAAGTACCCAAAAAAAATTGTCTCTTCAGAATAAAAGTCTTCAAAACTCAAAATTGAAAAATGATTTTCCTGATCTTGAATGGGATGATGGTTTATTTACAGATATTGACACTAAAAAAAAAGCTAGCACTGACTTCTTTCATCAAAATAATATTAAATGTAACTCTACAACAATTACTAAAAAATCTCCACTATCTCTTGGTAAGAATGAACAAAATTGTTCCTTATCCAAGTCAGTATTGGAAGGTATTGATCCTTACATGGATGCGACAAATATTGTGAGTGCTAAAAAAGTGAGTACTAGTGTTATACCAGTTCCAGAAGAAAAAACTTGTCTTATTCCTGAACCTGACTTAGATGATTTCTTTGGTGATCCTTATGAAAATGATATGCAGCAAATTGTTCCAGATATTAGCCAAAATTCAAATATAAAAGGTGAGTCATTATCTTCGGTATGACGGCATTGCTAGTGGTAAAAAAAAGAGTACATATTCACTGTGGAGGAGAAATTTGTGAGCATAACTTCAGGCTTTGCAGCCTGAAGCTATGCTCAAAAATAATTTCTCTGCAGTGATTATTTGCTCTTATTTCGACCACTGGATGCAATGTTCGTGTACAATTAGGTTAGTATGTATTGCCCAACAAAAAATTAGACATCTTACTATAAACCCTGCATATGAATATTATAATTCATCCATTTTGTAATTTGAAGTTGACTTGCCACTGCTTGTTCATCCATCATATTCTTTTCAAAAATACACAAGTCTGATGAAAAGCACTGGTAAATACATCTGTGAGTGTGATCAAAATTGCTCCCATAGAAGAATTCTGTGGGTGTGACTGATTGCATCTTGCTGTCAATCTTAATTTCATATATCATAGACCATAATTCTGCACATATTTCAACCAGGAAAAAAATTAAATAAATAATTTATTATAGTGACCTTTCAAGATTTAATGTAAGGAAAATATCTGAAAAACACTGATAAACATGATTTGTGAGTGTGATGACAGTGTGTGCAAGCACTATCACACTCATCAAGCGGAGGATACTTGTTTATAATATCTGCAAGGAGAAGGAAATTACTTTTTATTGGAAAGATATTACCACCTTTCTGCAGATAATTTTTTGTTTGGGTATTTCAACCCCCTTGCATGTTTGATTTTAGAGATAAAGCTATGTGAAATGATTCAAGAAAGTACTCCATTTCGAATAACGTTCACAATGAAGGTAACCCTGGTAAACGATCTCGCGTTTGATTGGTTTCTTTATACTGAAGAAACCAGTCAATTGCAAGCTTTTTTAAGGTGAAACTAATTTCTGGGTTCATGTAAAAGCCGACTTAATAATCCTTACCAGTGTTTAAAATAAGAGCAAATAATCACTGTGGCTAAGTGATTTTTGAGCATTGCTTCAGGCTAGAAAGTCTGAATCAATGTTTCAAAATCACTCTTCCACAGAGCTTATTTGTTCAACCTATGAATCAGATAAATAAATTTGCAATATATACAGTAATCTGGTGCTAGAAATTAAAGCAAAGTAAAAATAAAATAAAAATTGATTAAATTTGGATTGAATCTGGATTGAATCGTGTTGTTTTATGCTAGGGATGGTTTAAAACATTAAGATCCAAACTAGAATATCTGGAGGAATACAAACTTCTTGCTGTTCTAACTGATGGTACTTACTTTGCACAAGTGTTACTTGGAAATGAGGTATGGTATATATCTTTTCTTTATTGTAATTCCAATCTCATCTGTATTTCCAACTTTATGATATAATTTCCTTCATCAAAATATAATGGGTCCTTTTGTAAAAATAATGTTAAATATCATCCATTTGCGACAATCTAGTAAGTGCAGTATACTCCTGTTAACTCGAACCACCAAGGTACATAGGAAAGCAGTTGGTGTTAACGAATGTTCGACTTAACGGAAGTTAAGTCAAACTTTAAGAAAAAAATAAACATTAGTTCGAGTTAAAGATCGTTTTATTCACTCAAAGATTTTACTTACAGGTTCTTTCTTTTTCAAACAATGTTGAACTGTCAGAAAGGTTTTTACCACCTTTTCAACTACAGCTCTAGGTTGCTTGAAATAAAAAATGGTCAGTTTTTCATGCAAAAAAAGTCTCTAAATATCAGCCTGCCTTAATGATGTAACCAGTGTCTCTGGAAAATGTTCGAGTTATCTGAAGAAATTGGCTCGTGGGGACCATCCAAGGTTCGAGTTATTGAGATAGTTCGAGGTTTGAGATAGCAAAAGTTTGACTTATCCGCTGTTCGACTAATATTACATATCTGCTCCCCGGAAATTCATACAATTAAGGTACTGTGATGCTTCGATCAAACGTTGGGGGCAATTATGCGTTTATTAAATATTTTCATTTGCAAAGGTCGAGTTTAATTGAGTGGGGTATTAAAAAGAAGGGGGCGTTTATTGTTGGTTGTTCCTGCAAAATTTAGGGGCGTTAAAAAGAGGGAGGCGTTTATTAAATATTTTAGTGTTTAGGGGAAGCGTTTGAAAGATATTTGTAATAGTTTATTACGGTATTTGTAATATATTTCCAGGTCCTAAATCAACTTGTTGGATATACATCTTCGCAAGTACGACAAGTTGTCATGGGTCAAGTAACATTAGAACAAAAAAATGCTGTAAAAAAGGTATGTTTCAATGTAATCTTAATATTGTACAATTGTACTTGTGCAAAGGTATGACTGAAATTTAAATCTATAGTTTTACTTCAACACTTTTGTCCTTATTCCTTGCTTTTAACCCTCCAAGCAAAGTTTAGGTTAGGTTAGGTTTTCTTTATTTAAATTTGGTAATAATTTACATAACATTGCATAACATTTTGTAAGGCACAATACACATAATTGTACTGACCTATTTACACCGAT
>JAULBZ010002166.1:0-19501 GCA_032360805.1 Neoturris breviconis
GTGTCGCAGTTTTGTATATTACAGACCAGAAATTGTAGTTTACAGATCAGAAAAATGTAATTTACAGACCAATATTATGTAATTTACGGACCCCCAAAAACATAACGACGTCATAATATGGTCATGTGTCTTAAAAACTAAGAAACACCAGTTCTCGCTGAAAATTTCTTATATAAAAAAACAACGTTTAATAGGGTTAAAAAAAATGGAGGTTTTTAGATAAATCCGCAAACTTTTGCCCGGGTACGAGGTTGACCTAATTTTCTTCTATACACTCTTCTCTGTAAATTTTATTGCTCTTAGAAGTTATTCTTTGAAGTCACTTTGCTTATTTTTCAAGGATTCAACTACTTTATTTTGCCAAGGCTTGATTTTGCGTAAGAAAATAAAATATACACTAGATGGTTAGAATTGGTCTTATCAATACCCTCCATAAAATTATGACCTATGAGGTACTGCTGAAACATCTCAAGCTCGTCCCCAGCACCTTTTGACTTTTCTATAAGGTCCGAGAAAAATAAAAAAAAGGCAAAAGGTGCTGGGGACGAGCTTGGAAACATCTAAATAATGAATAAATTACCCGAACATCAGATTTGAGCATATTTTTTCATACTTTTTATTATTATTATTAATAATAATATTTACGGATACAAATTCTCAGAACTGGCCCCTGATTCGCTCTAGCATGTAATTATGCATTATGGTCGAATTTACTTATGTTCTACTTCCACGCCTTGTCGAGTCTGTTCTTGAAGGTGTTGAGGTTTTCGGCATCAGCCACGATCCGGGCAAGGTCGTTCCACGTTCTCGCTCATTGGTAGTAGAAAGTATTTGATTTTGATTGTACACCTCTGACACCGTCTTTCGGCTTCGGCTCACGAAGCTGAAAAGCGTTCTTGCGGCTTGATCGATCACTTGGTTGAAATGACGAGGAGAAAATCTTTTATCATAGCTGTGAAATGTTTGTAGACCGTTCTATCATTGCACTGCGTTTACGCCTGAATAGAAGCGTCGGTAAATTGAGCCTTTTTTAACGATTTGAATACTCCAGCTTGACGAAACCATTGACTAGTTTAGTGGCCCTTACCCGTACATTTTCTATCATATTAATGTGTTTCTGTAAGTGAAGTGAGGATCCCAGACTGGCACCGCGTATTCGAGAAGAGGACGTACGAATGCAGTAGAATGCAATTTTACGAAGGATCTTGCGTCAAGGATGCTAAAGCTTTGGCGTATCAGTCCAATACCGGAGTTTGCAATTTTCACTTTTTATGTACTCCTCGAACGACAGGGAAAGGTCAACAACTACATCTTTTTCTTGGAAGACGTGTTCAATCTCACAACCAGCGACTTGGACATCCCATTGTTGAACAAAGCATTTTAGATTTTGACTCTATAGTCAAGCAAAGATGTTCCATCGATCCGTATGTTTGACCAATAAAAAGATGAAGTCTAATTTCTTGAGCAAGATTCAGCGTTATAAATAATTAGATCTGCAAATTCATAACCTGAGTCCCAATCCTTAAAGTTACTTTGTAAGGACTCGAGATCATGCTACAAAATCATGGATATCGTAAATTCCTAAATTATAACGAAACTTCGGTAAAATTTCTGTACCGCAATTATTCGAATTAGCACCGCTCTCGAATAAGCGTCGAATCAAGGCAATAATGAGTTGTGACAGAATTAGAAAAAATTGAATTATAGCCTATTTCATAACACTGAAATATAAAGAATAAGTAAAGAATTTAATCAAGCTGGTTTGGACATCTGGTACGGCTACCAGAAGAAACACCAACAAAACTATCTCTTCATCACGTGTTACACCATCCTATTTCCAAACAAAGAGGTCGACAACCAACAACATGGATTACGATGATGAAGAAACGTTTTAGAGATTATGATATAGATTGGGAAGAGGCATTTGTTTTGGCACAGGATAGATTGGGGTGGAACAACTTTATGAGATCACATTTAGCCAACTTTTGATCCATAATTCATAAATGTATTATCTCAATCTTCTCCACAATTATAGAAAGCACGAGTATTTAAATTTGATCAATGAATGTAGCAACAGATGCCTTTTTGTTTATATATCTTTATATCTCACCACAATTTAGTTGTAATGGGAAACAAACTATTACTGGTTTCCCAGGATGACAAAATTGTGATAGAATGTTTCTTTTTTTTTTGTTTTTCTTTATAATCTCGAAGTTTTCTATTTACAATGCCGGCGGCTTTCCGGGATAGAAACAGTGCAAGATAAATCAACAAATTATGCCATCAGTCTTATGACCAACCTCGTTCCCAGGGTTTCTTCCTTTGGTACGAGGTTTTCAATTACAATAAGCCTAATGACAAGCCGGCGGCCTTCCGGGATAGAAATAGTACCAAAGTAAGAGAAAGAAAGAATGATTTCTATAATCTCTAAGAGATTCGTGGAGATTTTTTTTCTTCTTCTTTTCTTCTCTAGCGCATTACATTATGTATATTAGATATACGAATAAATGGTTATGATGACGAATCTAAATAAAAAATAACGTAAATATTATTTCACAAAAATTGACGTCAAATTCTCATGTAAATCAAATCTCCTCTCCAGTATTCTTGCTATTGAACCTGAAACACTCACGCATATCTCTTATAACCTATAAATTGCATTATGAGTGGTGACGAATCAGATTATGAATTAGAAGGTAGAAGTAGCGAAACAAACAACATTGGTTTATATGAAGGTGATAGATCTGAAATTGGCGAAAGACATGGCCAAGGGAAAGCACATTTTCTCAACGGTGATGTTTACGTGGGAGAATATAATCGTGGCAAAAGAAATGGTTTAGGTTTATATAGATTCAGGAATGCTAAGTAGGTATCTTGTATAGAATAGTATAAATGTGGTGTAATTATTGCATAATAACACGTCGCTATACATTCGTTCTATCACGGCTATCTATAACAAAATCAGGATAAAAATCGGGAAATCGGAGTATTAAAATCCGTATGGGTATTTAGTACAGATAGTATCGCCCTTCGCGCTCTCTCTTCTGATTGTTTTGATTAGAGGGAATTTCATCAATTGATACTGACAAAAACTTGTTTAAACTCCGCAATAAACATACTAGAACAACGTTGTTCCAGCGTCTTTAATGCAGACTTTAAACAAGGTTTTGCCCATTAAAATTTATTACGTAGCTATATATATTTCTTCCAATCCCAGGGCATCTTCTCCTTGGCGTCTAAATTGGTAAAAAAGAAGCGTTTGGAGTCAAGGTTGTACTTAGCTGTCAAATCCAACAATTTTACTAGAAATAACTGTAGATTGCATCATTATTTATATACAAAGCACGGGAGACAATAAGGTACTTTCTGCTTTTTTTGCAACTACGAATTCTGTTGTTCCAAGCAGCCTCGTACCCAGGCTTTTGGAACAAATTCGGATTTTCGCGCCATTTGTCTTGCTAATCAAAATTATAGACTTTTTCTCTAAGTTGAAATTTCAAATTTTCGCAAAAGTTTCACTTTGTTCAAGTGTACAATGCTTATTCAAAACAAATTGCTTTATAGATATGATGGAGAATATAAAAATGGCAAACGTCAAGGAGAAGGTACTATGGCTTACCCCGATGGAAGTTCATATAATGGTCATTGGGATGATGGAGATAAAAGTGGTGTAGGAACGTATATTTATGCTAATGGTGATCAGTACGAAGGAGAGTGGAAGGATGATCAGAAACATGGAAAGGGAATATATACTTATAAAGATGCCACACAATTCAAAGGTAATGCGTAGTTTTAGTTCGTTCGCTTGACTTATCCACAGCGATAAGTTGACACTTCAAATATGTTTTCCTATCGAGCAGCGAGCAACCTCATCCCCAAAACGTTTTGCCAACACAAAGAAATGAGAACAAGATTGAGAGATGAATGGACGAGTATTACTATTTTTATTTTTTTTAGGTCACTGGGTTGAAGGTGTACGTGAAGGACCAGCAGAATGGTTTAATGCAGATCATTCGTACAAAGGATACTTTCGAAACGATCATCCATTTGGTCGAGGACGTTTTGTTTTTAACAACGGATGTGAACAGCACGGTTACTACAAAGTAACAAATCTTGTTGAACAAGTTGACAAAGTAATGGAAGTTGTCGGACGCGAAACTCGATGGACATGTACGTCATTAATCCGTGCACCACCCAAGAATATTATTTAAATTATTAAAAAACATTACTCAAATATATTGTTGTGATCGTATGACTGAGTGAAAAACTACGCAAATTCGTTCGCACCAATTCTAAATGAAGCCATTACATTGGTTGAAAGTGACGCATGACATGTGACTATCAACCAATGTAATCGTTTCAAGTGGAGATCCGTATACGGTGTTTTTCGGGAACCCCGGCAGTTCTTTACCCTGCGTATATTACCATAGATTATTATCCCGAACCCCAGTCGATTATGTTAAAAATCTCAAGCTCATTCCGAGCGTATTTGACGACGTTTTGTCGGTATGCCATTGCGAATATTGACTTGTCACAACGAAAGACTGCTTCAAATAAGGACTGTGTATACTTGCCATATTGCAAACTTTGTCCTTGCGTCTTTACTGGAAACTTTGAACAAGTTTTAACCCACTGGGAAGAAGATTCGTAACCGTTTCACGTTTTTGAGATCTTGAAAACATCACAAGTAAAGCACAGTTTGGTTAAAAATTACTTAGCAATTTTTTAGCGATTTTCTCGTCTCCATGGCTAAATACGCCCGTTTTGACCACTCATAAAAATCAGTACCTTTCAAAATTAAAACCAAAAAAGTCACTCGTAGCTTTTTTTTTTCAAAACAATAACACTCAATGATAACAACTTGATTCACTGTACTTATTTCATATACTTTTCATATACTTTATTTTTACCGAAGAGAAATTTTGCGGCTTCGCGGTTTAAGAATTTCTTCCACGAAATTAAAATTCCCGTGAAAATAATCAATTTCTAAGGACCTCGATAGTTCACTTAGCCGATATAACTCGCTAAAACGATGTTCCCTTTCATCCCTATTTATGCAGTTACATCGTCAGAGCATTTTTATGGCAAACGAGTTATCTCGCCAAACCGAAATCTCACTTTATTCATCTGATATATCAGCTAGACGACATGAAATATACATGTTTCAGGCCATGTCAATGGTTGAGGAAAGGTAATAAAAGTTATATCGGGTTTATATAAACAAAAGAATGAGTTATGTCGGCAAGGTGAGTTGTATCGGCTGAGTGATATATCGGTCTCCATATAAAGAGGTCCTAAGTTGCTAATCATTATTAAAACAAAAAAAGGTGCAGGAAATATTTGTTCTGCGAAATATATATGTTTGGCTTCGTTTATGAGAATAAACCCAAGAGAAATAAAATAATATATGCGTTTGTTTGTAAATATCATTTAAAGTTCCACCTTAATGACTGATGTAGTGAGGTACCAAATGTAACTATTCTTTAAAAAGAAAAATACTTTTAACAATTTATTTCATTTGCCATTCATTGAAACTATTTCAGAAAATACTCGTCACAGGATCTTAAATATTTCATTTTTGTTAAAGCAGGTACCATATATAAAATTAACAATTCACCTCAATAAGATAAGAATTTTTAAAATTTAATCCATTTAATCCAAGTTATTGATCATTTACACTGAAATTTTATTTTTGCTAATCAACTTGTGGAGACAAATCATATTGAAAAAGTTGAAGATTAATTTGAAAGTTGTTAAAGATGCCTGTTGCTGCTGAGAAAACGTTAGCAGAATATTTAAAAAAGTTTGGCAAGAAACCGTGCACTAAAGTATGGAGAATACAGGTATGTTTTTTATTGATTACTGCGTTAATTTGCGAAATTACGGAACGGAACTAATGAAAGGGAATAGCTGCTCCTGAGCATCTTTTTGAATATTTCTCGGACAAAAGCCGGTTGGGACGAGTTTGGTGTTGTAAACAGATACCTAAATCGTTACCCAGTGAACACGTGACGTCGGGTCAACATTGAAACAACGACGTTATTTGGCGTTATTCCAACGTTGTTCCGACGTCGTGTGCATATAACTTGTCTAGCTAAAACTGCAACCTGTCCTTAAAACCTCTACTTTAAATCGTAAACAAGTCAGAAAAAGAACAGCTATTTTTAAAGAATATATCTATTGTCAGTTTCTGCATATAAGAAATTTTGACCAAATATAACAAAAATAAAACTGCACGAAATACAAGGGTAGTATGTCAACAAGCTTGCGATACATTGGTTCCTTCAACAACGAATAGACCTCGATATATCTTTACGGGCCTGCGATGGATTGGTTCCTTCAGTACGAACAACCAATTAATCTTCGGTACGAAGCAAAAATTGTTAGCCTACGTGAATAGACCTCGATATATCTCTGACTATGCACAAACGTCACATTTTCAGTTTGAAAAACCCCAGGATTTTCACGACTACATTGCATGCGCACTGATGTTCAAAAACCAAAGAAATCGACAAAACTGATTGGTTTAATTCTTTGTTTATGTTTTTGCAAACCGAGAGAGAAGCGAGACATTTTGTGCATAGACCGAGGTAAACAAGTAAAGGTCTATATCGTAGGTCACAAGATTGTTGACTGTTGACTCTTCTGTTTTGAGAACAAAAAGTTAAAATACTATGGAAATATATTACAAAGGTTCGAACACAACGTAAGTAAAATATAGAAGGCTTCGTTTTTTCTTTTTCTCTTTTTTTCCTTCTTATTAATCTGACATAAAGCTTTTAACATGATCTCGCGCTATAGCACCAAAGCTAAAACAGATCAATCAAGAGTTAAAATAACTGCCGATCACATCTGTGGAGGAAACATTTTCTGAAAAGATATTCCGAAAAATCTCTCCTCCGCAGTGATGCCCGTTATAGCCGAATAAACCATTTGCAATTATGTCTGATTTTAGAAGAGCAAAGTGATCTTGCAAGAGAAAGGGAATCTTGGTACATTCTATTCTGAAGAATGCTACATTGCAATGAAGGTATGTTATCTCCAGGCTAAATATGTATACTGCAGTACAAAGCTAACGGCCAAAACCTACTTTATTATCAGGCTAATAAAAGTATCGTCAAACTAATACTATAATATGGCAAAAACAACAATGTTATTCGGTTATACCAGGCTAAATAATATTGCAAAGCTAATAACAGTGTTTTCATCAGAATTAGAATTTCGTTAGGGATGACCACATGACGTCACATTAACGTCGAAACAATGTCAAAACGACATGGCGACGTTTTTTGGACATTGCTTCTAAGTTGATCTGATATTGTGTTCCTGTCCAGTGGGCAAAAACTTGTTCAAAGTCCGCAGTAAAGACGCTAGAACAATGTCGAACAACGCTCTTCTAGCTTCTTTACTGCGGACTTTGAACAATATTTTGCCCAGTGGTGCAGGGTTGGAATATTGGAAATATTTAGCCGTTTCAAGAAAAATCATCGATGTTGCAATTGATTGGTTTCCTCTTACATATAAACCAATCAATTACATGATCGTTGATTCAAGAACTCTTCTCGTCATAGATATGCAAAGAGAAAGAAAATCTCAAAACTGATGTTCACGTCTGGATTGGTTCAGATGTTCCACAGGTAATAAAAAAGTTTGCAATTCATTGGTTTCTTCGGTATGGATAAACTAATCAATTGTAAGAATCCTGACCATACTATCCAACAAACAACAAAATCAAAACCTGCAATTATTTATAGCCCTTTACTTTGCTCTGTAGGCAAAAACTTTCAGTTTGCGGAAATAAACTAAAACGCACAAGAAAAATAACAAAATACAAAAGCTTATGTCTTAATCATAGTAAATAAACTGGAATGTTTTCTCAAATGATTGACATCCACATGATCAATCACGTGATTCAAATGTTCCAATTCTTTAACCAAAACCGCAATTAATTTCCCATATCGTGTTTGCTTTACTCGTAACGAATCAACAAATGCTTGATAACACAAAAACTTCACCAAATTTCTATCTATTGAAACTTTCTGCATGTGAGAGAAGGAACCAGACGAAGTAAATGACGTCATACTTCCATTGAGTGACAATCTGCGGGACAATAGTTTGCTCTTAAAGAAATTGTTTCCACAAGACCTAATGAATTCTAATGGTAGCTTTTTAATGAGATTAACGAAGAACCAGAAACGACGTTCGAGATCTTTGCCTAAAAAATCAGCAGAGATTAGAAGGCTATTGGAGGCACCACAGTGGAAAAAAAACTTGCTTAAAGTCCGCAGTAAAGACGATATAACAACATCTTAGAACATACTGTTACAGTATAAATAGTACCACTTATAAGGCGGATGCCCATTGGAAGGAAAATTCCACGCAAAAGCCAAATAACGACATTCGATTGTTAGAAATTGACGTCACCTGTCGGTTGCTTTCAACCAATGTAATGACTTCATTCAGAATCCGCTTATACACTATACAAACAAACTAACCTTGGAATTCTGCTTTCACATGAACATGAAACTTTATAGCTACATATAAAATCAAAGGTACGGTATTGAAAATAGCTAACCAAATCAAGTGAAAGTTAAACCTAAGCACATAAATACGATTTACATACACACATTATACAGCGTTTGAAATATTTCTTTATTAAGATGATAGAGTTTCAAGACAAATAAACAATTGGAACACCTTTAACAAGGTAAAATTATGCCCAGTCACTGTGGAGGAGAGTAGCGGAATTTCATTTCAACGATAAGCACCCAAATTGTACATGGCATTAGGATTTCATGTCCTTATTAAGTTGATAAAGTTTCAGTTTAAATAAACAATTGGAACACCATTATCAAGGTAAAATTATATCAAATCACTGTAGAGGAAAGTAGTGAAATTTCAAATCATAGTCTAAAGCAATGCTCAAAAATCACTCCTCATCAGTGGATATGAATTGCATACACACATTATACATAATAGCATTATGTACACACCAAGTATAAAATAGAGAATACACCTATGTTATATCATTATAATACATAGGATGGTTTTTGCTGGCCTTATTACTGTAATATAAATTCATGGTTTTTACTAGCTGATGTTATAAAACACTAGAGAATAGAACAATGTAGCAATGTAACAGAAGTCATTATATTTTTATAAGATTATATTATTAAAAATATCTTCCTCTGTTGAATTGTGTATTGTCATTATATTACTAATTTGTATTGAGTGTATTCTTAGTACTTAGTAGCAATAAACTAAGTGGATATTTCAAAATTGAAGAAAACTTTCCAAAAAAATCAATTCTTGAAATTCTAAAA
This sequence comes from Neoturris breviconis, assembly GCA_032360805.1. NCBI lineage: Eukaryota > Metazoa > Cnidaria > Hydrozoa > Anthoathecata > Pandeidae > Neoturris > Neoturris breviconis. Next base: position 9,324 of record JAULBZ010002166.1, read on the forward strand.
ATTATTTTGATAAAAAATATCACTTATCATCTCAAAAGATTGAGGAGAGAGCTTCCCAAAATACAACAAAATGTCAGCCAAAAAAGGTTCATGGTTAAAGTCTCATAGAAAATTAAAATGTCAAAAAATGTCTTTTAAGTCCCCACTTCTAACTCATCATTTTAGCATGTTATTTGGGTGAATGTGGTCAAAACCTCATAGAATTCAAAATCAAGATTTTCTAAGTCTCCACTTTTAATCCCTTTTTCGCCAATACTCGGTCTGGAGTTGACAAAATTGAAAAAAAAATGGGCAGTGGTCTCGTAATATTGCATAGAATGCCATAACCAAATTTTAAGACGGTACCACACCTTTTAGGTCCATTGGCCCGAAAATGCAATTTGGACCCTTTTTGCCCAAAACGGAAGACCGAGTGGACGAAATCAAAAACGTTTGGACGAGTCTTTCTAAATTATCACCACAAATACTGGTACCTAATTTCAAAATGATAGCGCTTCGGGAACATGGTCTATTAAGAAAATCCGCCAATGCCGCAAAGTGATAGCAATAGCCCTGGTGGGCTAAAAATTTTCTTATCCCACACAAAAATCTTTTTCTAAGATATATAAATAGTCATTTCCACATAATTATTTTGACAAGGCCTTCCTTCAACAGCCATATTCAACTTTCAAATTAGAAATCAGTGTCGATAATAATAATAATAATTAGTATTAATAAATACGACATCCATCACAATTATAAAGTGAGCAAAGAAGAATTGAAATTCCAAACATTTTCATTACCTTCTTTCCTTGTGCATTAGCAGGAAGATAACCAGTTCTTGGGAAACCATAAGCTTGAAAAGGTTGACCAGGGTTAGGATGTCCAGGTCCCTTAATATTAGAAAAAGTTTAGGGTAAGGTATTACTAGTAATTTATTGACATTATAAATATTTGCTACATTAGCGCACACAACGAAAATACTAATGCAAGATTCCACAAAAACAAAATGCATTTAATTCAGCACAGACCACACCATCATACAGGAAGAAATAATGGCTGTAAATTTCTCTCTATGTATGCTCCTCGGCGTGATCCGTGCTAATATCTGCACAATTTCGACAAGTGAAAAATCAGTCTTTAATAATAATTGTGTTATAAAAATGTCCAATAGGATAACTGTAAAATAGAAATGGCTAACTAAAGATTTACTAATTGAATAACCAACAACACAAACAAAGACATTCTGTGGAAGGCCACAAAAGTAGCTTTTATTGGCAAAGAGTCATAGTTTAATATAATTATAATAAAACATCCCATAAATAAGCCTGAACACTCTCAAATTTATGTCCTCCTTTTCCCAACATAATCTTCACTGTATAACCTCCACAGTGCAAAATCGACCATGGAAAAGGTCATTTGAATAAAATAAGTCCAGGGCTCATACACAGGGCTTTATATCACTCCATAGATTATTTATAATAGAACCATCACCTGCATTCCTGATGGAATATCATAACTGATAGTAATCATTCCACATCCTTCATAACCCTCAACTGATTGACCTGTATGTATTTTTGCAGTCATCGTACCAGGAGGTTGATTGCCATACTTTACGCCGTGAATCTTCTTACAAATGGGACATTGTATACACCCATTCTAAAGGGAAAACAAAAATGCTATTTAAATTAATCTGAGATATAGGGTGAAATCATTGGTCAAAATAAGAGTACGTAATCACTGTGGAAGTGTTACAAACCTGAAGCTATGCTCAAAAAAGTCTTCTCACAGTGATTATTTAATTTCAAGCACTGGAATTGTGTGAGCGTCTCCTCACAGTGATTATTTACTGTGTATTAAGCCATTGCAAGGTTGTAGAAAATATATTTTTTATTTTAACAGAATTCATGACTTCTTTGAACCTCCCGCGAAAACTTGTGACAAACAAAGGGTGAGTGAGTAATTATCTATGATGATAAAGATTTTTGATCTTGTTCCATGTGAAGACATTTACAGGAAAAAGCTTTTTGGATGATTGCCATCTTGCGCCATCTTGAAATATTAATTTAACAATAAATAGTTTGTATTATTGCTGACCGATTTTTATTTCATTTCAAAATGGTAGCACGACGATTTGTGATTTTTGATCTGTTTTGTGTAGCATATTTCTTTGAGAGCAGTGACTGGTTGCAGATACAGATGTGTGGAGTGAGTGTAGAAGACATATTTGTATGCAATTTTTTTAAATTTCATCGATATTAAACCTTGTGATGCTAATGGTATGATGGGTGGGTGGGTCTAAACCATAGCATCAAAGTGATGCTAAGCATGGGAAGAATTGATTTGTAAGTGAGCAACCCCTAATGTGGAAACCCAAAGTTCTACATTCCCTTATTTTACTAATGTACAAAATCCCTGTAGGTTCCATATTTTCTTGAAGTTTTCGAGGTTAATTAGTTTGCTTTAAGCAATCGCGTTTTATCTTGTATTCTGCTGTTCAAGATGACTGCATATTTTTAATGTGTTAGTGTTAGAACAGAACAAAAATCGCAAAGTAATATCTATTAGAATTCTTGGAGTGCATGCTTTAATTCTTAATCTCGGGGGTCCATCCTAAAACTATTCAGTTGTTAAACGAAGCTTAAATGGTCCAACAATCGAGTGTAAATAAAAGCAATGAGCTAGTGGAAAATCCTGGCAAATAAGTCCACAATAATATCTTTTGACAAGATAATAGTTTACTTATGATTATCATATTCTTCTTCTAAGAAGAGCATTTCTAAGAAAGTTATAAATAAGAATTATTCTTTTATAAGTTTTAAATATATTTAATAAAGTTTGTTTACATGGAAAGTACAACGATATAAAAGAAAATTAAAACAAAATTAATTGAACATCTGTTCTGAGAGACTGAGAGCATGTTCTTCTTTGACATGTAATAAAGATGTTCAGTTGACTTATAAGTGAAACATTTAAACAAAATAACCGCTGGTAACGTCTATAGTGTTTTTCAAGAAACCCCCCTCCTATGTAGATGAATATTAATATAATAATTTAAAGCAGCACGGTTGGTTATGGCTGTCTTAAAATTTCGCTTGCAAACATAGTAGCACACCCACGCTCCACAATTCTTAAATTACCGGTACTCTTATAATTCACGGAAACGAATGATGGGTTCCATCTCTAGAGATTAACGGAACCTTTACGGAATCGGAACAAGCATTACCGTGAAAAAGGCCTGTCTTATCATCAAATGGTACTACTTGGAAAGTAAATTCTGTTAAAATATAAAGAAGTGTGTGACAATAACTAGCCTACTATTTGATGAAGCAATCAATATAGCACTCAATATAAGAACAAATAATCACTGTGATGGAGGGAGTTTAGATCATTACTTCAGGCTTTATAGCTCTTATTTCAAACATTGCAGTAAATATTACAGTAATGGGGATAAGCGAGTCAATATTACAGTAATAGGGGTTAGCGAGTCAATATTACAGTAATAGGGGTTAGCGAGTCAATATTACAGTAATAGGGGTTAGTGAGTAAATATTACAGTAATAGGGATACTAATCTAAGACTTATTAATTAAGAATTTTGATCTAGCGAATCAGTTCCAGTGTTCTCAATAAGAGCAAACAGTCTTTGTGGAGTGGTGATTTCTGAGCATAGCATTAAGGTCGTCTTCCACTTTAGAAACTTTCTGCGGAAATGGAATGCAAAATGCGCATGCGTAGAAGAAAAATATGTTGCTGTTCCATGTACAGTTGTCCTTTCCACAGAACGAAATCCAAAGTTGAACAGAAGTGAACAATTTTGCTACTTTCTATGCAACAGATAACAATGTTTTTTTTTTAACCAATCAAATATCATGTACATTTTAAAAATAAAAATATATTTTTTGTTTTTTGTGACAACTACAAGAAAGTTATTTGTTCCGTTGTTGTTGTTGTTGTTTCTGTTCTGTTGTTGTTCCGTTTCTGTGTTCCGTTTCCATTCCGTGAAAACTTTTCTGAAGTGGAAAATAGCCTTAAGGCTACAAAGTCTGAAGTGACACTCATAAAACATGCCTCCACAGCGATTTCTGTAAAATAATAATAACAATAATAATAAAAACCTGTTGCCCTTGTTTGCAATATGCTTCCATGCATGACTCATGAAAACTGTGTTTACATTTTTTTAACTCGACTATCCGATCTACTGCACTGCAATCACCATCATCTTTTAATGGGACTAAACATATCGCACAATCCTAAATAATAAAATATAAAAATACTTCCTCTGTTAATTGTCAATATATTAACATACTCATAGGTCATAAAGCCCTTAAGTGAATAACATCAATACTTATTTCAATATTGAATGTTTAGAAGGATTAAACTTTAGAATGTTGTTTTTATACAGTTATATAAATTAAAAAACATTGTGTTTAAATTTCTTACCAAATAGAAATTGTTTGTTTACATTTTTACTCTAATGTTTCAGAGTATCACTTTTAGTTGTACCCAGGGTCTCTATTCTAGAGACTTAGGTATTTTGTATGAGTCAAGGCATGACTCATTTCTAAATATAGATATTACTCATCTTGTTAATGATTGTAAATTATATTATATTATTGGTTAAGGAATTGGGATCCCCAAAGGGACTCCAATGTTCATGTTATGTTATTAGGCAGCTGGTTATTCCCCATGTAATTTGCATTACACTTGGGATTTCAAGCTGCTTTAAACCCATGAATTATTGTAAAATTTAGTTAGATTTGAGTGCATAGGAAACCTATGCCAAAATATATCATGAATATAAATACATGAAATTTTCTTGTCCTGAAAAACCTTCAGAACAATTTGGTAGCAGAGGGTAGTTTTAATATGGATGAAACTACAAATGTAAATGTATAGTTCTTAAGACTTGAAATAAATATTATATTTTATTTTTTTGAATATAAATCGAGAGGCTATTTTTTGGCTGGAAATGATGGATCAAAATCTTGAGTTATACCCTGGATAATATGGTACCGAGTTAATCAATCACATTCTTGTCACATTCTTGTCCCTGGTTGCAAAGAAGTTATTTTTGAGCAAAACTTAAGAATTTGAAGCTTTAAGCTATGCTCAAAAATCACTCCCCTACAGTGATTATCTTAAGCACTGCTTGTTGATTTAACCTTTCTGTAGAGTTTTATGAAATTGTTGACAAGGACACTACAGTGATCAAAATAAGAGCAAAACATCACTGTGGAGGAGCTACAAAAATATATCCTCCACAGTGATTTGAGCATTGACATATTGACATACATCTCCTTCTTTTACATCTGTAATAACTGTACAAAACATTGTAATGTGAGAAGTTTCTTCTTTTACATGTCCACTAGCTTTCGTTTTCATTTTAGCATGAGTACTTGGTATGGCTAAACAGGACATATAAACACAAATAAGATTTTAAAATAAATTGTAGGAGAAGGTAAATATGAAAGAAGAATAATACATAGAGGGCAAAGCCTTGTTCAAAGTCAGCAGTAAAGACACTAGAACAGTGTCTTTACTACTAGAACAGCGTCTTTACTGCAGACTTTGATCAAGTTTTTGCACACTGGGTTACATTATTGCCAGATGAAGTTACCATATGAGTGCTGGGCTTTTCTAAATAATACAAGCCTGAATATAAATGCTGGACATCACCTACACAGGAGTGTTTCTGAATATGGAAAGCATACAAAAAACACTCTCCTACACAGGTGATGTTGGGCAGTTCTTACCAGTATGAGCAGGGGTTTTTGAAGTAACATTTGTACCAGTACTTTTCTCTGAAAATAATAAAGGATTCATTTTTAACCTTTTTCTAATTTATGGTTTATTGTTCAAGTCACAATGTCATAATTATGTTCAAGATAAACACATTTTAGATTTCTATCTACACATTCTTTTCTATTCTATTCTATAGCATGAAGCAGTTACCTTGTTATAAGAAAGTAACAATACACTTTATAGAACAGTAGGTAGTGTTGGTTCCACAGCCAGCAAGATCGGTGTGTGGTGTGAGAGTGATAAGAGTTTAAACCTCACTAAGGCAGTCTTTAGATGGACCTCTAAATGAGTTCCCTATTTGAAAATTCAAGCTTGCTGGAAAATCAATTTTGTTTACATTCCATATAAAAGTTTTGGGTAAAACAAAATGTTTTCTGCTTTTGTAAAAAATATTTTGATGCTTAATATTGATAATTCATGATCATCTTAATTATAGATTATTAAAATGTAAACAATTAATGGATCCCCATAACTAATTAAGAAAAAAAAATGATATAAAACATATATAAATAAGTCAAACAAAGTGAAAGGTAAACCTAAGCACATAAATATAATTTGCTTACATACACGTGTTTAAAATATGTCTCTATTGAGATAATGAAGCAGAAGGAGAGCAGTGAAATTTCATATCATAGCCTGAAGCAATGCTTAACAGCCACCCCCCACAGTGGATATAAATTGGGTATACACATTATACTTCATAGCATTATGTATAAACTAAATAAAATTTAGTTAAAGCTCATAAAATATATTATTGTGCTGGATATGAATTTGATACGTACATTATGTATACATCATAGCATTATGATACACTAAATATATAATATAAATTAAATAATTTTAATAAAATATATTATTGTGCTGTTACGTTCTGTGGGACCATTAAAGATAAGTATATTAAACATAATTACAATTTAACATATGAATAAAAACATGGTATCTATTAGCAGTAATCTTTTAAAAGGATAACTAGACAATAAAACAATACAATAGAAAAGTATTTCTTCTTTAATGAATGCCATTCGTTTATTAAAAAAGATCTTCCTCTGTTGAATTGCGTATTGCTAATTGTGTATATTTCTAATTAGCATTGGAAGTAATTAATAATGTTATAAAAACCAACTCATGATAGTAATTAATGTTTTACAACCCTAAAGTGGATAACATTAATATTTATTTGTAGCCTGAAGCAAAGCTCAAAAATCACTCCTCAACAGTGGATATGAATTGCATGCACAAATGATACATCGTAGCATTATGTACACACCAAATAAAAATAGAGAATATAGCTATGTTATAGTATTAGCTGTGCTTTTAAAGACTCTGTGTATATGTATGATTATGTATATATGCAATGTATATGCAATGTATATGCAATGTATATGCACTGTATATACAATGTATATGCAATGTATATGCAATGTATATGCAATGTATATGCAATGTATATGCAATGTATATGCAATGTATATGTAATGTATATGTAATGTATATGCATACTGTATGTATGTGCATAAGATATACACATATTATATTATTTGACCATACTTTTTTTATTAGTAGTAGAAACCAGGTAGTTTTTTTTATATAAAGGTTAACACATGAAATATCTAAAAGATGGTTGTCATCATCTGTTTTTAAAATTAATGAAATAGAACAATAGTTTTTCTTTAAAACAGACCATTCATTTATTAAAAATATATTCCTCTGTTGAATTGTGTGTTGTCATTATATTACACGAAATAAAACAATCCATTCTTTTATTAAAAAAATCTTCCTCAGTTGAATTGTACATTGTCATTACATTACTATTTTGCATTGGGAGAATTATTGATGCTATAAAAACCAACTTAATACTCTTAGTAGTAATGTTTTACAATCCTAAAGTGGATATAGTTATTTCAAAATTGAAGAAGAAGCTTTCCAAAATCAAAATGGAGACTTCAGTTTTTGAAATTTTAAAAATTGTTTTTATAAAAAGCTTCTCCAAAATACACAGTGGCTGCCAAAAAGATTCACGGTCAAAGTCTCATAAAACATTTTTCAAAATGTGATTCTGGTCAAATCCTTATGAACTGAATTCAAACAATTTCTAAGCCAATAAAAATCATATTGGTGAACGTAAATTAGGCCAATTGCAGATGTTTATTCGTCTATAGTCATTCCCAACTACAAAATTGAAATGCGGAATGTGCCCATTATTTATCATTTTTTTAAATTTTTTCCATCTTTTAAATCCTACAATTGCTATATTGCTCGGTCAATTGGACCGGAAATAGAGTTTGAACCATTTTTAACGAAAACTCGGGACCGAGTGGTTGAAAAAAAAGAAGTTTTGGCGAGCCCTTTTAGAATATCGCCACACATGCTGGTACCAAATTTCAAATTGCTAGCACTTCCGAAACATGCTCTGTTAAGAAAAGCATCACGCCGCCAACACCGCAAAGTGATAGCAATAGCCCATTCAAACTTTGTTTGGTGGACTAATAAAATTAATAAGATATTAAAAGTAGATAGATATTCTGTAGAACTTTGGGAATTCATATGAAAATAAATTATGAATGTTTTCATAAAAAGGCTGCGTTCTATCGTTAAACATTTCGGTATTCTTTTGATCTTTAAAAAATAATGAAAAGATCATGGAGTAGAGCGATGAATCAAGACAATGAATATTAAAACTCTTTAATGTTCAACTTTTTGATGTTCATTGCCTAACTCTTCGCCGTAAGACAATGAATTTCAAGTGACGAGCATATATCGTTCCCACTAAGACAATGAAAAATGGTCACTGGTGATTAAGTAGAGTGATTGAGATCATCCCCCCAATGGGAACTAAGCATTCTCCGCATTTGTGTGACTTTGTAGAGTTGCATGTAAAGAGTCGCATTCGTCATCTAGTTAGTTATAGTCATCATCGTGAGACAGTCATTATATATACGCAATAGTCATCTAATTAGTCGTGGTCATCATTGTCAGTCATTTGGATTAACAAAGTGATATTAGTATATTAGCGGATTGCTAATTTATTATAATAAGGAATCACTTGGTGTCCAAACAAAAAACAAACAAACAATTCAATTCTATATAGTTTGTTGAAATGGTACCAACTTGGCTTGTTCAAGTCCTCACTTACTTTTAACACTAGTTGGACTTTTTAGAACAGGTGTATATGATACAGCTCTTCTTTGAACAGGTCGTACAAATCCAGAATTTTTATTTCTTTGATATCCTTTCTGTATTGAGATAACATTGGGCAAGCCATGTGATAGATGTTCTAGAGAAAATAATATTTAACTTTGTGATCATTTTATCACCATGATTAGTAACCCTAATACTAGGGTTTACTGACTAGCCCTAACATGGGGGCTTACTTAGTAACCCTGATACTAGGGTTTACTGACTAGCCCTAACACAAGGGTTTACTTAGTAACCCTGATACTAGAGTTTACTGACTAGCCCAATAACATTTGCGATATAATACAGATTAGGGTTATTGATAGTTTATCTATTACAGCAATATCAAAGATAAGGTATTGAAAGTAGCCCACCAATCTAAGGGAAAGTTAAACCTAAGCACATAAATATGATTTGCATACACACATTATACAGTGTTTGAAATATGTCTTTATTAAGTTGATGAAGTTCCAGTTCAAATAAACAATTGGAACACCATTATCAAGATAATATTTTTTCAAATAACTGTGAAGGAGAGAAATTTCACTACCCTTTGAAATTTCAAATTATAGCTTAAAGCAATGCTCAAAGTCACTCCTCCATAGTGGATATGAACTACATACAAATTATACATCATACGATTATGTAATACGTACATATAGTATTAGTTGTGTTTTTAAAGACCACGAAAGCTGGTACCTAATTCCAAAATGCTAGCACTTCGAGAACATGGTCTATTAAGAAAAGTGTGACTTTCAGAATCTGAACCGCTAGACAGGTTTATCGTTTTTTTAATTTTATAATAAAGAATTGTGAACAACATCAAAAAAGCCACCCAACATAGCTATATATTTTTACAGTATTTCATGATGTGCATGTACTGTTTTGCAAATGGTAGGTGTTATGATTATACAGCATTTACCACTCAGTGGAAAAATTAAATCTTTTAGGAAGTCAAATATGGTTTCCAAAACAGCTGATTCAGAAAAAGTAAGCTTGGTCTAAGTTACAGCCAATTCATATTTAACGACATAGTAAAGAATCGAGTATTTCTCCATTCCAGTCCAGTCTATTCCAGTCTTTCAACTATTACAAATCATGTTATTATTACAACATTATTGGTAAAATGCAGTTTAAAAAACATTGTTTATTCAAAATCAGTTGATAAACAGTCTAAAAGCACTTCACAAAAAAAGAGTAAATAATCACTGTGGAGAAGGG
>JAULBZ010002167.1:0-19499 GCA_032360805.1 Neoturris breviconis
CCCACACCCCCCCCCCCCCCCCCCCCCCTTGGTTGAGCCTATCATACTCTTATCAAAAATAGTGTCTTACACTTTTAAAATTTATACTGTGTAATTTGACCCCCTGTTTTGAACATGTTCTTGTTCCTATGGCATAAATAGCATCCTCTGAAACATAAAATTTACAAGAGTTTTATGTTTATAACAATTTTTTCCATTAATCCTTGCCAACAATGTGTCAATTACACCCATAATAAACATTTCGCATTAATTCTAATTTCAGATATTTTCCATGTTGGCTATTTTGAACAAGATGGTTAATCCTTTGCTAGTTGTGGCAGTAAATCACTCCTTAACAGTGCTTATTTGCTCATAATTTGATCGCTTTTAAATTATACAACGATTTGATGTTAAAAAAATGGATGAATCGTGTTTAGCTAATATATGTCAAAAAAAAAATGGTGTAAATTGTGTTAAAAGTCCACAAAAGTCATCGAGTTTGCCATTGATTGTTTTATTTTTGCGGAGAAATTAGTTAGAAGTAGTGTCGTTAGCTAAGTACGCTATACAAACGTGAATCCTGAGACCATTGCTAATACTGTTTTAATCATATTTCTTTACAGGTGTCAGAACAAAGAATAGTTGCTGATTTTGTTAGACAAGTAAGTTGTTATCCATTATGTCCATGAAGAAGGCCGAGTAGCTAGACATATTAACAGCTAACCCTATTCATGCTAGGCTCAAAACTAGGCGGTGGTTTTGGCTTGGTTTTACATCATAACTTTGTATGATATTAGTACCAACTGTAATGAACATTTGATCCAAGATTTTATTAATGACGTCATGATTTGATCATTTTACCTAGAAAAAAAAGTTTTTTTCACAAACTGTCATTAACTGTCTTTGTTACAAGACCAATCAATTGTAAGATGTCGACAAGCTCCTTCACCGATACAGTATTGATGGGCTATACCCCATGTTTTATTTTTTTTATATACACAATACTTCCTTGTTCACAATCCCAGTCATCTTGTTTTACTGCGTAATTTAAAGTAACAGGAAATATTAACTGTTGTAATTAAAGTAAAAGAAAATGGCGTCATTGAGAACTAACAGCGATGACGTCTCAAGGTTTTTTGCTTGGTAAATGAAAGAATAACCAAGCTTTTGATTAGAGCTAATGTAATTATGCAAATTAGCATTTATTATTTTCGTCTTTACTGCAAACTTAGAAAAGGTTTTTACCCACTTGGATGTAATGATTCGATCATATCTTTTGTTCTACTGCAATATTCTGGCATAACGACTTTGTATGTTTTAGCTACAAAATAATAATAGTGCGGTGAACAGACTCCTTCTTGACCTTAACAAAAATCATTGTTTTTTAGAAATATAACGAGAAAGCAGTATCGACTGTTATACATATTATGCTACGACGAGGTGAGATTGAACATAAGTATCAACGAAAGGTTCTGTATCGAGTGCGTTAATTAAAAAGGAGAAGTTGTTACTCGAAGCGAGTTCAATCCTTACTTCAGCTACAAAAACAACCTACGAGCCTGAACATTGCTTGATGATGTGCAACAATTCTTTTCAGGTTTGGCATACTAATGCCGTGGAAATGGTGTAGACATTGTGAATGAGTACAAATTTTGAAATACAAAAGTGTACTATTTTGAAAAAACTGTTTTATCTTTTCCTTGGAAAGGAGAGACATCATTGACACTGCGTTCTCCATATGTACAACATGTGAATAAATATATAAATAAATTGTATGATAATATACGTTCTGTTGTTGGATGTTGCTCCGCTGTTGAAGTACAGTAAGGGACTCAAAGTTTTGCTTCAAAACCAATTTCTTTGGTAGGGTTAAATCAACTAAAATTCAACAAAAATGAATCTGTACAGTGTTAGGTTAACGAACTTGCAATCGGTACGAAGAAACCAATCCATTGCAAGATCGTTGACTTGGTCTCCTCTAGATTTTATGTTTGTGACGGCTTATAATGTGCTTTAAATGTATTAGCGTCTACGAAGAAGGACCCAACTTGCTATTAACTGTCTTTGTTACAAGACCAATCAACTGTAAGATGTCGACACGCTCCTTCACCGATACAGTATCGATTGATGGGCTATACCCCATGTTTTATTTTTTTTTATATACACAATACTTCCTTGTTCACAATCCCAGTCATCTTGTTTTACTGCGTAATTTAAAGTAACAGGAAATATTAACTGTTGTAATTAAAGTAAAAGAAAATGGCGTCATTGAGAACTAACAGCGATGACGTCTCAAGGTTTTTTGCTTGGTAAATGAAAGAATAACCAAGCTTTTGATTAGAGCTAATGTAATTATGCAAATTAGCATTTATTATAGCTTTAAAAACTTCAAAAATTCTTCCACTTGCTTTTTCACAATCCTGGGTGACAGGATTGGCTTTTGGATTCGTATGGCCTTTTTTTGTTTTGCTATCTTACCACTCTACAAAATTGATTCTGGCGATGCCGTAAATGATTGATTGAACGCCGCCCCCAGAAAATATTTATTTTTATAAACGCCCCTGTCAAATAGATGATATCTCCCGTTCCGAATATATTGATTATGTAATAAATATTTGAATATGCATAGAACAAATAAAACAACGGAGTTTTTTAACGACAAGGAAGAGGTGGGTAATGGGCAAATAAACGCCCCATCAAAAATGTGGATTTTTTAATATCGATCGTTACGATATTTACGACTTTAAGGTGGATTTCCATTAGCGAAAAATTCCACGCGCGGAATCCAAAAGAAGACATTCCATTGGTAGAAATTGTCATGTGGTGTCAGCTTCTTCGAATAGAATGTCTTCTTTTAGATTCCGCGTGGAATTTTCCGCTAATGGAAATCCACCTTTACTCACGCGAAAGTAAATTTCCGCAAAATATTTCGTATCCACAACCTCGTACCCAGGGCTTCTTGGCGTGCTTTCCGTTTTTCAAAAAAGTCAAGAAGTCCTGGGTACCAGGTTGTCGTATCCACTCATCATTCGCGGAAATTGACTCCTGCAAAACACAAAATGTTCACTTTTTTCCACTCGCGAAATTTTCTTCCGCTTAAGTAATTTTGAAATGATTTCTTATATTTAGTTCAAAATTTTTATAAAGATTATAGTGTTTAGATCACGATTAGCCCCAAGGAAAGTTATTTAAAGCCAAGTATTAGTAATGTCATCTGCAAAAAAATGATATCTTTTTTCTGATAGGATTTTAAAAATCGTCAACATGTCAAGAAACTTGCATATCACACAGTGATGGTATGCCATTTGCTCGAAATAGAAGCATATAATCACCGTGGAGGAGTGATTTTTGAGCATAGTTTCAGGCTATAAAGCATGAAACTATGATCAAAAATACCTCCTTCACAGTGATTATTTACCATTATATCGACCACTCTACATCTCTATTGTAAAAGTACTGCGCAAGTCTTTTAATTCCGTATTAGAAAATTTTAATTAACGCACAGCAAGTGAGCGAGAGGTGATAATACGATACCTTTACCCAATAACTTTATGCATCTTTATCACATATGTTTAAAGGTAGATACGGTTCCTTTTAATTTTTGTTTAATACAATAGATCATCCTTGAGTTAAACTGTTTTATAAACTGATTAATGATGGTATTATCAGATATTTTTTTACCATTCAATGAATATAGGAAACATATTTTCTGTAAGCTGATAAAAATTAAAAAAAAAATCATTGTCATTTTTTTGTTAAGTGCTATGATGGTACCAAGAATATGTTCGAGTGAGTTCCTATTTCTTTTCCATTTATTCTCTATGTAGATTACATTCCGTTCTATGGAAGTCAATATACCCCAATGAATAAAAACTTGTTCAAAGTCAGCAGTAAAAACGCTAGAACAACGTCGAAGACGTTGTGTCTGTGCTTCTTACAAGTTTTTCCCACCGGGTACGGAGTTACTTTAATCTTTCAATATGTTGTCAATCACAAAAGTAGAATGTGCCATAATACCCGTTTCGTTGGCAGGTGGGATAAATGCGTTAGCTTTGTTATGACTTACTGTCACTTCTTGGAAGCACGTTGTTTAACTTTCTTTATGGTGTTTGTTTCATTGCCTATGAGCGCAATTTGTATCTAAAAATGTTTAATGTGTATCTTATATCTCTGAGTGATTAGTAACTACGTACTTTTTACAAAACGGTAATTGTTATTTCCGAAAAAACAACCATGACGACATATTTCATGACGTCATATTAAGCTGTACTTATCTTATACAGCGCGTTGATTTTAGATGATTTATGATCGGTAAAAATTGCAACTTAATGTGGTAGCAAGGTAAAAAAAAAACAAGAATCATTGGATATTATTATCACATGTCTATCTTCTTTATGAAATATTAACGGTATAACAGAGGTAGCATCTAAAGCATAGCCACGATGTTCAATTCTTCCAGATCTCACATGGTTTGTTTTCTTCTGCAGCTAATGTAATACATTGACGTCAGAATTCATTAATACAAAACACGTTAATAGATGGTAATTTATGCAACTGAAAAATAATTATTTCTTAAGTAGCTTTGGTACAATTATTAATTATAATGCCGCAATAAAGAGTCGAATCTAGAATATTTTAAATAAATAAATCAATAATGCATAAATCGTCATACATTAACGCATTTCGTGTTAACGAATTCTGATTGCAAACTGCACAGTAAACAAACTAAGAGAGAGAATCGACCTTCGTCTGGTAGATCAGGCTACTAAAGCAAGAAAAAATTCAAATATCTAACCACACCCATAATGGCAGTATTTTCAATGTTTCGTTAAAAAATCTCTCCATAAATTGACATTGATTGTGCTTTCGAGGTTATCTTAGGCGTATAAATTTTCGCTCGTCAAAGCGCGAAAATAAGTACATGCTCAACCTCGATCCCAGGACTTCTTCTCTCTTGACGTCTAAATTTGTGAGATCTCTCGTCTTCAGTTAAAAAGAGAGAAGAAGCGCTGGGATCGAGGTTGCAAAAATTTACAAGCTTTCATTCACGGCACAAATATTCTGATTCAGAATAAGAAGACGATGGAGACGCCTTCAATTCAATGACTTAGCTTCCTGGCTTCTTTTTACTAGTGTAATAAAGAGTATGGCAATGAACTATCTGTGTTTTATTTTTAGTCTTTGACTATACCATGAATATATCTTCCGAAAAAAAAATCCAAATTCGCGAAAATAGTACACGCGAAATGAAAGATATGAACAACCTAGGCTAATAATTTCATCAAGAAAGCTCAACCCAACCTGAGATAGCGATGTTTGAAGTATTTGAAAATTTAACACTTAATTATGAGCTACAAAAATAATATTGATGACGTCATCAATTATCAGGCAAGAATCCTTTTTGACAATATCTGATGACGTCATAAATTAAAAATGTCACATTAAACAGTATTAACAAATGTTTTACCATATCTTGATAGACTTTGAGGGTAATCGAACAATGGAAACACGGTTAATTCCTACCTAGATTTCAATATGTGACATTAACATAATGTAATATCGTTCATATATCATCCTGGTTGAGGAAATGTTTCGGTTTTGAACGGCTTTTTCTGTGTCAGTACTTTGATAGTCCAACCTCGTTCCCAGGGTTTCTTACCTTTTTGAACACGGAAGAGCGGCTCTTCCGTGTTCGAAAAGGCAAGAAGCCCTGGGAACGAGGTTGCTTGATAGTCTCCTTTTTACAGCCAATCCTGGTTTCAGAAAATTTGGACTGTCCGTAAGTCACGAGTTGGAACACCTTAAAGTCTTCTCATCCTTAAATGACATCAGAATAAACGTCATTTGCGCGTCAGAAAAAAAAACATTTTCCGGGATGCGCATAAGGTGGGGGAACGTTGAAGAATGACAAAAAAACACATTCTTATGGAAGAAGTGGAATACCAATGCCGTATATGGCAATAAACAGCCCGAATACGAAGAAATACGAAACCGTTTTGCCCACTGATGGGAGATAAAACAAATTTAATAGAGAACGCTGTTTTAAGAGTGTTCTCGTTTGCACGTTTTTCGTTTTATCAAAATATGCTAATGAAACGGGTGAGATATAACGCACTCGGAGAGTGTTTCCATCAACGTCAATATCACAATAATAATCATGTTGTTGTAATTTGCAAAATTGCTTAACAAATTACCACGTGAAAAATATGGTTGTTGAGTTTCGTTATGAAATAATATGTAAACAGAGTTTCTGCATTTCTGTATTCATTCATCCGTATTTGCATCCATTCCTCCTTCAAATTCATTCTTACTTCCATTTATTGTTTCATAAATCCATTTCAATTCAATTCAGGCATCTTCGTACATTCATTCGTGTTTTCACTTTAACAACGTTCTACTCTCGCTGTTCCAACTGATGGGCAAGGAATAAATTTAGTACGCCTATATAATCAATACATATACTCAACCGGCAAAAACCTGTTCAAAGTCAGCAAAATAACGCTAAAACAACGTTCTTTGAACGTTGTTCTAACATTATTTTTCTGACTTTGAACAGGTTTTTGCCAGCTGGGTAGCGTGGCCGGACCTTTTAATACTTTTCTTCATTCAAACACAGTTTAAAAGACTGCCGTGGGCGGAATTATTCGCGTTAGTCTTTCACAATTCGTGAAAATGTGCAAAGGTTGAAACAGCGTGCTTATCTTTCCCTTTCATAAACGAAATAAGTGAGGCAACTTGATAGTCTTGATTACTTTATAATAAGCAGCTTCTAAAGGTTTACATGAAATTATGGTCACACTTTTATTTATATAGTCATAGAATGGAAACAACTTCAACTATGGGCATTCCTTACCTATTTGATATTGCTTTGCACTGTTTCTATGGAGCAAGTAGATAGTTTCCCTTCTAAATATATTGATGCGAACAATCAACACGAACGGTACTGTACCGTAGATTGTTCGCTGTAACCTTGATCCTAGCTTTGAAAATATATGCGTAGGAAGGGAGTATTTATATTATCCACAGCATCAAAACGAAGAAGGGTGTTATATCAACCAACTAGTAAATGATTGGTTTATTTGTGGCGATAAAACCAATCAATCGTTAACTTGTCATGCCAAAGTGTGTGCTCTAGATTGATTTTAAACTAAGATGACTTAATAAATAAAAGTTGCATATAAAAACAACAATTTTTCACAGTTCTTCATTACACCTTTCACATTTATACATTACTATTTATAAACTCAGATATACCAACCAACCTTGTGTTTCTATAGTAACTATATAAATTCTCAGCATGCTATTCCATATAGTTATATTCACTATTCACATTTATCGAGGTTAGAAAGAGATTGGTAATGTAGTTGTTTTATTTGATTGTAATTAGTTGGACAAACTGAATATTTTATTTATTGAAGGAGAACTGCGTCTTGGAAAACTTCTCAAACTACTAATGTATAGATGTTAAAATTAACTGAGGAAAAGAAAACTTTCTTAGAAATCTTAATGACGTACCACAAAAAGTGGTTGAATGAAATAAATGAGGGAGATTTTAAGCAAATTTGATGTAACGTAAGTTTATTTGTTATATTTAAAGCTCAGTGTCTACTTTTTCTTCTTCTTCTTTTCGTCATTTTCTCATTAATCTTAATGTTGGATAGAAAGTCTATTTCTTCTGAATGAGGTGTTATCTCAATAGTGTGTTGGGACATTCTGCATACACCCAATTTGACAATACATTATGGTTTACCTTTTCTATTGTGTATCCAACATCGTTTAACTAGTCCCCAGTGGACACGCAACTTCATAACGACTGCGAAACGACGTCATTTTGACGTCATGACGTCGTTTTGACGTTGATATGACATCGCGTGCTGGCAGGGGTGTGTGCCCCGTGTCCAACAAAGAAGAATTCTTACTATTATTACTAAGGAGCCATCTCCAAAATTCGTTTCAAAAAGCAGATATTTTAGCAGTTTTAAAAATCAATAAATTTGAGAAACATTAATCTACGAAGAAGAGTGTGAAGTCAACGAGCTTGCAATTGATTGGCTTCTTCGGTACGAAGAAACCAATCAAATGTAAGATCGTTGATTCAGCACTCTTCCCCTTGGGACGAATTTTTGAGAAGGTCCTACGATTTGAAGATTGGAAAAGAATACGTTTTAGCAAATTCTTAACGTTGATTTCTATTAGGCGAATAATTCCACGCTTAAGCCAAAAGAAGACATTCCATTGGTAGAAATCGACGTCACACGATATGGCATGTCAATTTCTACCAATGGAATGTCTTCTTTTTGCATACTGGAATTAAAATATTTCACAAAATGCGTCACTGTTTTGACTTTACTTCCGGGAACACAACGTATACTACCAAGTTTCAAACCTTCTAATACTCGACCCATTGGTTAGGCTAAATAGTTAGTTGCTCAAATTTGTAAAATTATCAATGCCTTAGTGATACAGTAGTGTACGGTACCAGGTCGCGGAACAACGCGCCAAAGTTGGCGAATATACCTAAATATAAATAACCAAACTAGACGTCAACAAAATGTCGTCATAACATTGTGACGTCAAAATTCTAGCATCAGCACAAAATATTTAAAGCAATAAGTCATTGTTGAAAGTATCAATTCAATAGCATAAATACTGTTATTACCGTTGTTTTTGTGTTAAATTTATAAGGATTTATTAGAGAATTTGAAAATTGGTTTCGAGAAATGGCCAATAACTTTTACAAAACACTTGATATACCAATCATCAAAATTTCCGAAAATGTGGTATGTAAATTAATACTATACTGAATGAGCAAGATTTCACACAAAAGTTACTTTATAAAAAGCGCCTTGGCTAACCCTAACCCTAGGAATAAGAGACCGTTCTTGCATCATTTCGAGAGATCATTCTGAAAATAGGAGCATTGCGTCACCTCATGATCTCATTTCCATGCTTTTATTATGTTGTTTTAATAAATAACATAGCAATAAGACTCATTTCCATGCATTTATTATGTTGCTTTAATAAATAACATAGCCATATGTCGGATAGAAACTATTCGGAACAATCTCATTCCGTTTCAAGCGTGAACACTTAATCGAAAACTATGCCGGAATGATTCCATTTCACCACAACAAGCGAAACGAAATCATTCCGCTGAGTATACCGGATACATGAGGAACAGTGTGAAACGTAAGGCCTGTCCGGTATGAAATTTATTCCGAAATGATTTCAATTGTGAAGATAGTCTAAGTCTAACCCTTGCCATATTGCCTGGGTATTAGGAGCTAGTCAAGAAACCCTATTGTTAGGGCTAATCATTGCACCCTAGTGTTTGGGCTAGTCAGTAAACCCTACTATTGGTGCTACTAACTAAACCCAAGTGCTAAGGCTACCCCTATCCTTGACCGAGAAGATAGTACGCTCACTTCCTCTTGATGTAAATACTTGTAATTTCTTTGTGAATTCACATATATGACATTATCTTTAAAAAACACAAGTACATAAATTTATTGAAGATATTTTTGAAATATCACGTAGTAACTTAATTATCAAAACAAGAAACTCGTGGGTTTTAAAAATCCCACATTTAGCACTTAAGCATGAACTAGACGCATCCTTGCGTGAACAATCTCGCGTACCGGGCTGTCATTAAGTTGTTTATAAAACCATTTTAGTTTTGCTAGGCTGTTCAACATCGCGTTTTATCTGTGATGAGAGGAAGAGGCTAAATCTAGCGCTCTTTCTTTCTAAATAAAATCCCTGCGGTGGAGATTCCTAGTCTTATTCAAACGATAATTAATTTGTGATAATAAAATGTATTGTTTATATGATCTTGTTTCATTCAAGTGTTTGCGTATTAAACATACAGAATATAATAGATCAGATTTTCTTGCAAAAAAAATATTTATCATTTGATGAATAATTATTTGCTATGAAAGCGAAAGTGTAAAAAACATTTTAAAAACATGTGATTTTATTTCCAGAATTAAACTTAAAAGTAGGCTTGCGTGTTAAAAACACACACCTGCAAAAATCATAGCATTGATTATTGTAAAAAGCAGTCACCACGATAAACCGATAAATCATTGTACTGAGTGTATGAAATAAATATCACTAGATCTGAACTCAAAAATTGTAAAAATACATATTCAAATAACCTAGTTCAGAACTGTCGTTCTGGGACAGTCCAATGGTCTGTGTTTAGACTGGACAGGCTTTGAACAGAACTTTGAATGCTTTTTTATAACAAGAGATGGAATAACAACAACAACAACAACAACAACAACAAAAGGATAAGTAATAAAGGTAGCTAGCTACACGCATTTGACCATTCTTACCTCATTGCCTTTGACTACTTGAGCAGGAAAATGTTTACTTTATCCTTTACTTCAATTAGAAGAAAGGTCTGTAGCTTCTTAAGATACAGTACATACCTTTTTTATTATAGCTAGATGAGAGGTTTTACTGTCAGCTAGCTAGATCTCCTCGGACATGATCGAAGACAACATAAATGGCAGACACAGCGTGAAAGACTACTGAATACGGAGTCCGTACAGCTACGTATCCTGACTGCGTATTGCCTTCCGTATTCAGTAGTCTGATTCCGATTTTGGATAAAATCGCCCCTTCAAAAGTTTTTCAAAAACTGTCTCACGACCGCCGCCGCGAATACCGTCCATTCCAATAACTCCCACTACTCCGTATGTGTGATTTAAAAACATTAAATTTAATTACTTATGGGGAATATAAACAGCAATTATATTAATCATAGAGACTAATTAAACTGTAATGTAATCTTACAGCTTATTTTAAGAATAAAGCTTTTAAAGAATCCAACATTTCATTCAACATGTTACGAATTGTTGGACATCTTTGATAAATGTTGGATGGTCGTTTCGCTGATCATCCAACATTTCATCAAACATCAAACTATTTTAATGCCAGTATACATCGTCTTCATCTTTTTTACCTGTCTTTTCGTAAATGTCAGAAAAAATGTAACTAAGGCAGCCTTTACGTGGACCTCTAAATGAGTTTCACTCTAAACGAGCTTGCAATTGATTGGTTTCTTTAATACAAAGAAACTAATCAAATGCAAGATCGTTTAGAGTGAAACTCATTTAGCAGTCTGGAAACCAAACTGAATCTCTTATTTTTTTGAAGAAAAAAGAAGGAAGAAAAAAACGAGACACAGGAGAAAGAAAAGAAAGCGAATATAAATTTTAAAAGCTATGAACGTAAAGATGAGAAAGGGACGTTCCGTAGCAGTTTGGTTTTGCCAAACTACTCATTTAGGAGTCCATGTAAAGGGTGTCTAAAATTAATCGCTGTTTTGGAGCTTGCAGATGACGAAAAAGTAGAAAGTGGAAAGACGCGTGAATGGGTAAAAAAACTAACATAATTCAAGAACTTTTACTTTTACCTGGTTTTAAAACAGTTTTGCTGTATATTGGATAATGAATAACTCCACAAGGAAAGCTGAAATATATTTAAATGTTTTAACGAACTATACAAAATTGTTTTTTCTGAACATGTGGGATAAAATATATGTAAACGTAATTTTAAATCGAAAAAAATCTCATCCAACATCATTCAATATTTTTTACCATCCAACATTGTCTAACATAGATATTTGATACATGGAAACATATCCAACATTTCGCTCAACATGCAATGTTTGACGTGCTGGATGAAATGTTGGTTTCGTTTGCTGATACTTAAGAAGTGTTAGGCAGCCTTTACATGGGCCATTAAATGAGTTTGATCCTATATAAAAATCCAAACCGGTTTGAAAATCAGTTCTGTTTACATGTATATCTCATTTAGGGCAAAGTTTCATAACGAGTAGACCAGGCCGAAATAGGGCCGTTTTCTCTATTTGTAAACAAATATTCTCTCTCAAGATGATTTTTTTATAAATTTTTTGTTATTATTATGATACATCATAAATATTTATGATAGTTTTAATTATAGATTAAATGATATAATTAGTCCCCAACGATTAACGTATTCCCATATGTAATTAAGTTTCATGAATTATTGATAATTAAGTTACTACATGATGTAATTATGCGAATATTCTAATCTTATACCGGCGTTTCTGTTTACATGAATATCTCGTACCGGTACGAGATTTCGTTTTGAAGTAACCAGACACCGTATTGAAATATTTTCGAATCAAACCAGTTTGAGTTTATTTGGGGGTCCATGTATAGGCTGCAATTATGAAAAGAAATAATGATTATTATCTTATTTGAGGAGTGAGTGAGCTACGCTTGTTATTCTCTTGTTTTATAGGAGTTATAAAAACATAGAACTTTCAGGGTCCATAAGTACTACTACCTGACTGCCTATGGATCTGATGGCCTTACTGCCCTCTACGTCTACGTCCGACTGTCAAAAGGTTTTCGCTTGCAAACCTTGGGTCCCCATCCCGACTCCGCAATCTTGAAAACACTGTTTGCATTGCATCAAGTTCTACTCGTTTTCATTTGTAGTAGTAGTAGTATTAAACTTTATTTCAAGTTGTAATTTTTACAATAGTTTATTTTCTAAAACTAATTCAATCCAACAAAATAACAATTAAAATATAAGTTAAAAACGTATAAAATAGCTTAAGAGCATGATTTGCAGTTAGGTGTGAATAGGTCTATTAAGTCTCGCTTAAAGCAGCATGTCGTTCCCAGGTTGTACTTCATTATGAAATATCTGCATATATTTCCTGCTCCTACTATCGACATGGAGGATGCAGGATGATACTGAAATTGACATATGTGCTTAGAAAGTTATAAAAATTCAGGCGCAAGATACATTTCTTGAAGTTTATTAATATGCGCACTCCTTCCAACAATCGTAGCTCACCACCCTAAAAGCAAAAAATCCTAAAAACCGGAAAGTGTAATAAGCACCATTCGGTAATTTACGGTAATTGTATGATTTGTTCGGAAAAACTCATTACTGTTTTGTTCTGCATGCCTGTTTATATGTAGCGTTGGTAGAAATTGTCGTTTGATGTCAATTTATTCTACTAATGGAATGTTTTCTTTTTGATTCTGCGCGGTATTTTCCGCTAATGGAAATCATAAAACTAATTGGCTCTAATGATCTAAAAATTAAACTACTTTTTTACGATTCTCATCTCTTTTTATATATATAGCCGACAGAATTTAAAGAAAGCATCCAGATCATTGTATCAGCGGGATATTCGCACAATCGATGAAAGAGACAGACCTTGTGTTCCTGTTCATAAATCTGTTAAAATGAGAAACATCAGTGTAAGTAACTTTATTCTATCAGGGGCATCGAGCGCACGATGCGGACCAACGTTGCGACGTCGTTTTGTCATTGTTTCGACATTGATCCAATGCCATATACTCACTGTGATTACTTTAACATTGATTTCCAATTACTTTACGACGATCGAGTAACAAATGCTCTATACAGTAGTCCAACGATTTATTTATAGAAAATGTACTTATATGCTCACTGATACCATATGCTAATACTTGAAAGCTGTACAAAGTATCCAGGACGCCATAATACTTTTTTTATTTGTGGTATTGAACTGTTAAACCCTAAAAAGGTATACTCAAACTATCAAGAACACTCTGTGGCTACTTTATGGTGAAGCAGCACAATGTTTTTTTATTATTGCGGTTTTTTGTTGTAGTATGGCACGAGGGGCCTATCTGATATGGAAAGAGCACCATGCGCACTGTGCCACATTACTCATATACTAATACTTTTTAGAATAATATTTGCCAAAACGTGGCACTTTCCGAACATTGTGATGACGTCACAAAACGAAAATTTGGTAGACTTGTCTTGATATTTAAGAAACAAAAATTGTAAAGTGTTAATGCGAATATTGTCCGTAATTTTTTTAAAGTGATGACGTCAACAGAAATTATGAATCATATATTTTCTCAATAAACTACTGATTTCATCATATGTTCTTGAATTTGTTTCGTGGATAATACATGCCAAATTTTCTTAATTGCAAATTCTCGTTTTGCGTTACAATGTTCTGAAATGTGCTTAATCTATATTTATAGCCAAACGTCTTTTTGTCCATATGATTTCTATGACGTCAGAACAGCTACTTTCAGATTCTGGAAAATGATTCACGCATGCGCAGCTCGGCAATAACACATTGAAGACTGAAGACAAAATCGCGCTTCCAAAAGGTTCGCATTTTGTTTATTATTCTTTTTGACGCCAAAAAAAAAAGTAAGGCTTAAGAGGATATTTTTGTACATATTCTGTAAGATATATATCTAGGCTCTTAGATCTAGGCAAGACTTATAAAAATAAAACCGAATATAAGCTGGAATGTGGCCACAACAGCTATATTCTACCACGCTTTCACAAATATTTTTTCGAGCTTTAAAAACATCCAAAACAGGCGTAAGTAATCCCCAATCAACTTATGGAAAGATTAAGAACGTAAATAAAAGTTGATATAACGCTGCACCGCTGAATATAGGCACAAATCAAGTCCATCAAACTTTCTTTTAGAGAAATGTTTTGCCAAAATCAAGATTTTTCAACCAGGTGACAAAATAATAGTAATAGGATATAGTACGCATGCTACTCCTTCCATACAGATAGGTGCCTCATGCCTGAACTCGCCTTGAGTAGCCAATCAAACTGAAACTTTCCGAGATTTCTATTTAGTTAATTTTTAGTGCTTATTTTAAAATTCATAATGGTAAAAAATCACAAGAATCGTCAAAGAATGTCTTCAAATTTTGGTAGCATCAATATTATTTTAGTCATAACGGTTTAACCATATTAATACTAGGCCTTTTGGGGGCTCCTCATACTGGAGAAGATGGAGAGGGTGTTGAAACAACCCCCTCTCCCCCAGTAGGACTTTTGTTCATCCTCTTGATTTAATATTATCATACATTAACGCATTTCATTTTAATGAATGCTGATGTTAACGTATAACATTAACTGTATAAGTAAACAGACTAAGAGAGAGAATTGACCTTTGTTTGACTAGTATAAAACGTTTCGTAGGCCAGTACCATCACTCTTAATTAAGAATTTTCTAAAAAAAAAGAATATAGCAAAATTTTAGATGGCATAATAAGTTTATAAAAGATTATGACGTCATTAAATTATATTTTTGTAGCAAAATATTAAAACTAGAATAATGTACTACTGTGCGCTCAAGTAAGTTCCACTGTCATTCCTTAATTCGTACAGGAGTTATGGAGGGGCCTTTCCCCCCTAGTACAGCCTATGGAACCCAAAATGTCCAGTCGTAAGGGCACTAAAAATAGCTGCAGTTTTGCCACAATAATAAGTTCTGTATTTCATATTTTGTTATTCCAAGTTATTCTGAATCGCAGCAATAAATTCCGTTCTTTTGTTGTTTTTTTGCGTTGACAAAGACGATGATGACGGTCATTGGATTTGGTTACGACGCAGCGATGTGGATTCAGAAGCTAGTAGTATATTTAAAATCTTTAGTGGTGAAAATAGCGTATGCTCCTCTCCATAAGTGGAACATCCAGAGGATTGAAGAAGACAAGCTACAAAGCCATCAAATGACGTTAATTTACACTTTTGCACGTGAGGGACGTTTGAAATTCAACTTCTTTTTTTTGTAATTCGAAAATTAAACATTAATTCATGAAAAAGGTACCTTACATTGCAGCAAAAAGTTCCACATAAACGAAGAAAATTGGCTCTAGTGACCGATAAAATGGTTCCAATTAGTGGAGCTTCCACTTTTGGGGTTTCCAGTTAAACGGAGAAATTAACAAAGCAAGGCCTGTTAACCCTATTCAGGCCTGGATAGCCGGGGCACAAAATGCCTCCCCCTCCATAACTTTTGATGGAACTATGCTGTAGTGTTGAAACTTTCCAGAAAGTTAGGTCAACACATAAGTAACATTTTAGAATAACAATTTTCTTGATGGCGTCATTGCTCACGATGACGTCATCACGGGATAACAGGTGGTGTAAAAAAAAATTCTTTGTTTCTATAACTATATACCAAAATGATTTTCAAGCAATAAAAAGTTTTTGAAAATGTTTTTACTACCTGTGAAAAATATGGTTGCTAGGGGAAAAATTATCCCTAGTTACCGAAAAAAACCCTAAAATGATCCTATATAAATTGTGCAAGTGTAGGAAAAGTCATAAAACTTCTAGTCAGATAAGCCATTCATTCAAAAGTTATGAACAAATGTTTAGCAGAGGGGAGCTTTGTCCCCCCGGCCTGAATAGGGTTAAGGAAAAACCAAATAGTTCTACTGCGAAAGTTTCACTTACTCCGGGCTCCACTTATCTTATATATGCTTCGTCGGTGGGTTGATGGGTCAGTAGTTTTTGTCGCATAATCCAAACTTTCTGATATGCATACCTTTTATATTTTCCTATTATATTCTATACAGCAGAATTATCCTTAAAATTTTCAAATGCATAATTTGAGTAGAAGATCCACGATTTTCGAATTTTGTCCATAATGTCATAGACAGATCACCATTTTGAATATAATTATCATATATTTATATCGTAAGGAACAATTTATGCATACTTTGAGCAGAAACACGATTATGTTATGTTTTGGCCCTTCTATTAAAATTCAGACTGTGATTCTCAGACGGTGGATGGTGGATACAAACGATGTAGCAGTATAAAGTAGACGGTGGATTTCCCTAACTCCCAATTAATTCACAGGGAATGTAATTCTGCAGATTTACAGCATACCGATACATGGATAGATAAAATTCTGGAATGTAATGCATTCAGTTCCATAAGTACATATTCATCAACTTTATTTTTTTCCACGGTCGATTGTGTTTATCTTTCGTCATATATTTGTATGTGCATTGTTATAAGCAAATTATTACTAACCTACGTTTATACACCTCGATCTGAGGTATCGGGCTATGCACAAATGTCACATTTTCGGCTTTAAAAATTTACAAGATTGTCTAGACTACATCGCAGGCGCACTGATGTACAAATAAATACTGACGATATCAGAAGAAATCGATAATACAGATGAGTTTAATCTTTTGTTTCTGTTTTTGCGGACCGAGAGAGAAGTGATACTCACGGAGGTAGAATATGGCAATAAAGCAATTCTTTCTTTACAGTTTTTTATTCCGCGATGAAATGGACTCGTATCTGGGAATCGTTTACTGCGTTTAACCCGGTAAGTTGTGCAAAGATCGAGCTAAACAAGCGAAGGTCCATATTGTAGGCTAATTATTAAGCGATTCAATACCGTATAGCTATGTCCTCACATAGGCCCAGAGCCTAGCATGTTTCACAACTCGACGTATGGTCGAAAATGCTTTTTTTTTTGCGGTGAGAGTCTAAGGAACTGGCTACCCAGGGCCTATCTGTGACATTAGGCTTATCTGCTCGAGGATATTAAGGTAGGGTTTCAAGGCTTTTGAAGTGGTAGAAATGCAATTTTAAATTATATTTATTATACAAATTATTTTCATATAGTATTTATTTGTTCTACTTTGAATAGTTGAAATCGGAAATTTTTATCATTATTTATGACGCCATTGGAGATTTCCCCCAAAATACCCCTAAATCAAGGTATATTGCATCTTGCAAGATAGTGCACAATGTAGATAGTACCTAAATAACTTGTATAGTAATAAATGCAATTTAAAATTATATTTTATCGGGGCCACACCAGCGACAAAACATTATCTGCGTGGGTAGGCTTATGCGAGGAGAATTACTATTTTTCTTCTGTTATTGTTCTGTGACCAAAAATGACCTTTCAAACAAGTCTAGTGCGGTTTTATGCACTAAACTTAATTCTAAAATATTATTTACTTGCATTTAACCTTTCTGGGGACCTAAAAGGCAACTACACGCCCCATTTGATGTTTCATGCTATCTATTGGAAGCGTATGCTCTTGGAGCCAAAATTTCAAAAAAAATGAATTTTCCAAATAAAGGGTCGAGAGCCCCCATGAGCCCCCTCCCCCTCCCCTCATTTATAGGCCCACCCGTATATAGGCCCATCAAAATAGAAAACACTAGGTATTTAAAGAAATATAATTCATATTTCACTTTCAATAAAAGTAATACAGAGCTTAATGCGGTACGGACTGTTTTCTAATGAATTTTAGGTCCATATACGAAGTAAACACAGAGAAGCTCAATTCTCCCTCCAAGAACCTAAGTTCCTTCTGGCGCTCGCATTGCATCTCCTGTGATCTTTGCTGTAATGTGGTAGATTGACCATTTATTCAACAATAGATTGAACTTCTCTGCCAGTGCAATGATGATAGTTCAGAGGACAGTGATTAATCAAACACTAATTTTTTTATAAATTGTTTGTTTTTTGATATAAAAGATAAGCGATATTCTTAAAAGATAAAGGGTTTTCTTAACAACAATTCTGTTCCGTATAGTAGCCCCCGCCCTCCTGTCCTATGTATAAGCCCACCCATGTATAAGCCCACATAAAAATGCTTAGGAGCATGTATAAGTCCAGGCCTTATAGCTAATAGTCTGATGTTTAAGGTACCTACTGCAAACTATATTTCCTGACTCTCCTTTAGAAATATAACAAGAACGAAGTAGCACTTTTATGAGTCTGCAGTTTACACAGTTCATTATTTTATAGTGACCGACCCTGACCCGCGGTGACTAGTGAAAAAACCTGTGTGCAAAAGTAACCCACCGCAACCTCGCTCCCAAAAGGCGTTGGTGAAATCCACCGTCCACCGTGTACCGTGCCACCGTTCGTGTTCACCGTCCACCGTCTGTGGTGAACCACCGTGTAATATTTTACAGACCTGATTTTTCGGGTATTTTTGAGGAAATTAAAATTAATATTTTACAGACCAAAAAATATACTATATAAGCAATGACTCGTATTCATGTATTTGTGAAAATAAAATCTACAAATGAGAGTACTGAATCAATGATCTTGCAATGGATTGGTTTCTTCGTATCGAATAAACCAATCCATTGCAAGCTCATTGATCTAACACACTTTTGCACAGATTCTTTTCTGTTGAATTTGGTCAATTTTACTTGATTTAACCCCAACAAAACAGTTGGTTTTGGAGCAAAATTTTGAGATAGTCCCAAACTCAGATACTTGTTATCTCTAACTAGTTAGTTAAGCGTAACTTTACACATTCTCCCTTATACGAACCGCCGATTAATTCCGATGAGAAAGTACATGAAGTAATTATGGTAAAAGAACATTTGACGAAATCCCAAAAGACTTCGACACAAAATAACGATTTAGTTTTAAATAAAAACAAATTGGTTAAAGCTAAAAACACCGTTACGGCAAAAAAAAACGAGAAATCTACAAAAGAGAAAAAAATTATCATATTAGGTGATTCCATGATTAAACATGTGAACGGATACGAGTTGTCAAAATCCTTGTCTTTCAAAAACAAAGTACAAGTGAAATCTTTCTCGGGTGCCAAAGTGCGATGCATAAAAGACCACGTAAAGCCATCAGTTCGTGAAAATCCCGATCATTTCATTCTACATGTTGGTACAAACGA
>JAULBZ010002168.1:0-19499 GCA_032360805.1 Neoturris breviconis
TTGGAAAATAAGAGGCACGCCAAGAACAGGTATCATAATAACGAAGTGTTTGAGAAATGAGAGATGGGATATCGGAAAAAGAACAACATAAGAAAACAAAGTATTAGAACAAAAAAATGAACAATGGGCTTCAATCATATTCGAGCGATTCATAGAGTTTTTCCTGCGAATCTGTATTTTTTAATTATTATTATTATTATTTTGTAACAATTATTATATTCCAAAATGCATGCTATAAATTCCAATGTGGCTAAAAATTTCGGGACAGGCAAACGAATCCAACATTTCGTCAAACACGTCCAACATTACATGTTGAATGAAATGTTTCCCACGCGTATCAAAAATCTATGTTGGATGATGTTGGATGGTAAAAAAAATATTGGTTGCGATTTTAAATTGGTTTAGAACTTTAGCTTAAATTTAAAATTTGTTCATCAAACATTCCTCGAATACCAACCTCGTTCCCAGGGCTTCTTGACGTAACGTCAAGAAAGAAGAAGCCCTGGGAACGAGGTTGCTCGAATACATGGTGGTACAATCTTGGCAATAAATATGAGACAAAGTGAGATTATTGGTACAACAATTTGAAATTTTAACTTTTGACGAACGGCATAAAAATTCGAATTTGTTCCAAGAGTTTTGGTACTAGGCGGCTACTAGGAATCGTCGAGTAGTCCTAATTCAAAGTTTGACTTGTGGCGTATATTGCTTGTCAAAAGTCGCAATTTTCTCATAATTTATAACCAATTTTGGTTTGACTAAACGAGTAGATAAAGTCTGGCATACATTGCGTGGATTGTAAAGGCGGACCTCCACTAGGCAAATTCTAAAGGAATACATTATATTGGTTAGTCTAGAATACGCGGAAATTATTCTTTTAACCTCCTCTATAGAGAATCTTTCCGTTTTTCAAAAAAGTCAAGAAGCCCTGGGTACGAGATTGCACATGAATCGTGAAATCAAAACTTGGATTTATTGGATATAATTTAACTTATCACAGTCGAATGACCCGATTAATCTCTGCGTAGGACTAAACAATGGTGTGAATTAAATTGAAACCAGAATATTCGGATAATATAAAGACTATACTTGGTATGTAAACATTCAAAAGTCAATATAGACGGTTTATTCACAAAAATAATTAAATACATAAAGATATATTACAGCATTTTTTTTATTACAATTCTGGAATGTACAATTTTTTTGTGCACAGAGGTTTTAACATTAAGGAACGTCACGAATAATAGCATACATACGGAAATGGTCT
Organism: Neoturris breviconis; assembly: GCA_032360805.1. Classification (NCBI taxonomy): domain Eukaryota; kingdom Metazoa; phylum Cnidaria; class Hydrozoa; order Anthoathecata; family Pandeidae; genus Neoturris; species Neoturris breviconis. The sequence goes on from JAULBZ010002168.1 coordinate 1,268, forward strand.
TCTGATTACTTCAAAACAAATATGAATGAACGCAAAAACCATTTTCGTGATTCAGTCCTTTACGGGTACCTCTGTAAATACATGTGCATGGTGCTGAAAAAGATGACCCAGTAGGCACACGACGTCGAAATAACGTCAAAATAACGTCGTTTTGACGTCGTTGTTGCGACGTTGTTCAGACGTCGTGTGCCGGTAAGGAAGAACCATCTCCAAATAATTTTCAATGAACGGTTATTTTGTAAATTAAAAAAGCTATAATCGGATAAATTTTATGAAACAGCAATGGAGAGAGTTTAGTCAAAGAGCTTGCAATTGATTGGTTTCTACGGTACGAAGAAACCAATCAATTGCAATATTGTTGACTCAGTACTCTCCTTCGCAAGATAATATATTGGAGATGGTCCCTAATGAAAGATGAATGAGCAAAATAAATAAATTTTTAAATCGTGTCTATGTGAGTTTTTAACATCAGCGAAAGTCAACAGCGTAGAAGAGTGTAATGCCAACAATTGAATCAAAAGAAACCAATTAAAGCCGATGACCTGACACTCTCCTACATAAGTGTTTTAGAATACTGAAATCTTAATTCTTTACTAAATTCTAAATGTAGCTAGCATTGCTAGACAGGTTTAGACATATTGTAATCGCTAACCTGAATATAACTGTCGGAACATAACTGTGGAGGAGTGTTTTTGAGTATAGTTTTCAGCTTTGAAGCTAAAAACGTTTTGAATATAGTTTTCGGCTTTGAAGCTGAAAACCATACAAAAAAAACACTCCTCCACAGGAGATGTCCGGTAGGTTACCTACCGGACATCTCCTGTGGAGGAGTGTTGGTATATTCAGACTTAATGTCACAATCACAACTTTGTTAGTAAAATGACAGACTAATCGTGATTCTTCAGATACCATTTTTAAAACCAAAACTCATTGTCATTGATCCGAATTTCTACGACGGGCATCAGTATGTTAATTTTACTTAGTATGGGGAAACTTAGGGATAGTAGTAGCCTTTGATATGACCGCATATAGTACCCTACGAAGGAGGGTGTAAAATAAAAGATCCCCGAATACGATTGGTTCCAAACAGTCAATCTCACTGGCGCTCCACGTCTTATTAACGTTGAATGGCGTCCAGACGTCAATATGACGTCGAGTACCTGCTAGGAATCCATTTCAAGGCCGTTGACTTAATGCTCTCCCTCATAGGTGTTATCTATGAAAAACGTTGAACTCTACAATTTAAACTATCTGTAACAAACATTTCGCCATTTTGTAAAACAGTTAACCCTTTTGGGCTATGAAAATATCCAGCCTCGATTCCAGGTCCGCCTAAAGTATGTAACCAATCACCTGTCGTATCAAATACTTGAACATTATGTAATCCTTGATCAACCACAAATATACGACCATGATCGTCAACGTCTATTCCTGATGGGTATTTAAAGCAACCGTTTTCGGTGCCGTAACTTCCAAATTTCATTAGAAAAACGCCATCAGAACTAAATACTTGTATTCTTGAGTTAGCAGTGTCGGACACTAAAATCCTTTTGTTTATTTCATCATAACACACAAATTGTGGAAAACAAAACTCTCCATCGTTGTCACCCTCCATTCCAAATGTTACTAATATCTCCCCTTTTCCATCACATATATGTATGGTTCCATTTTCACTGTCAACAATAATCACGCGTCCATCACTCGTCACACATAGACCAGCAAGCGTGTCACACTTTGGAATCTCAATAGTTTTATCAAATAGCGATTTTTTAGTTTTATTTGAATCTCCGTTTTTGTTGATAGTGTGAACACATTTTTTAACAGGATCGCTTACCAAGATAGTGTTAGATTGTCTATGAATTGCCACATCAAATACCGACGGAAAATGTATTTCTTTAGTCGGTTTATACTCGGTTAAATTTTGTTCTTCGCCACATGTTCGTTTTTTAAGCGTATCAGAATGATCATATATATAAACAGAGTTAAGCATAGGATCTGTTAAACATAAAAAATCATCTCCGGAGGAGATCCCAAGAGGGTCGAGAAATTGTCCGGTTTTTCTTCCATAACTTCCAAAGGAGTCAATATGTTTAACTGATCGGTAATCTTTTACTGGAAGATCCGTCGTTTGATGTACCCAGTAGTATCCTTCAACCTCCATTCGACGACGCTTTCTTCGACGTTGCCGTCTGATTTGATGATGGTCCTGTAAAAGAGATTTAGAAAATTAGAAACTTAATATAGTAAGTTTGTACAGAACAATACTAGTGACATCTTCTCAACGTCGCGACGTCTAAACAGCGTTTATTCGACGTTGATAAGACGCCTCGTATTAACACGCAGTGAGCACAAAAACTTGTTTAAAGTCCGCAGTAACGTCGAACGACGTTGTTCTAGCATCTTTAATGTTGACCTTGATCAAGTTTTTGTTCAATGAGATCAATTATGAGCTCATCGACATGATACTCTTTCCCAGTGAGCAAAAACATGTTCAAAGTCAGCAGTAATAGTAAGCATCTTTACTGCGGACTTTGAACAGGTTATTGCCCACTGAGTCTTCGCTAGTTTTGGTTCGACTGAATCAAATCATATGCACGGTATATAGTTCTAAAACTCTAACTAATAACTTGAGTGTCAATAAGGGACTACCTTAGAAATTCGTTCCCAGGGGAAGTGCCGAATCAACGATCATGCAATTGATTGGTTTTTTCTTACCGAAGAAACCAATTGCGAACTCGTTGACCTAACACTCTTCTTCATAGATTTTCTTTCTCAAAGTTATTGATTTTGACTTCTTTAAAGTTGCTAAAAAAATCTGCTTTTTGAAACAAATAGCTAACTTCAAAACATCAATCAATCACCTGGGTCAATATTAACATTTTTCTGTTAACAAAAATGTTGCTAACAACTAACAAGTAAGATCTACGCACGAGGTTGTGAAAAATAACTATAGCGTTATGTTTCCCGTTATATAAATCTACTTACTTTCCTATAAGACTTGCGTTTAATTTCCTTTCCTTAAATCTATTCCGTATTTACATTTCAAAACATAGACACAATGAGTTAAAAGTAAATAGAACGCAAATCACAAGACACACTCTTAATAGTAATATAATTGCCGTTAAATTACATACTTTGTGTTATTTTTATACACCAACCTCCCTCCATATATCTTTCTAATAATAATTGCCTAGGAGAATGTAATTTATAAAAATATACGTAGGAGTGCAAAATTATGACATGGATTCCTAAACTCGTTTTATTCATATTTTTTTTCTTACTTTTAATTATCAATGAAAGCGTGGTAATTACTGATTAAAATCTGCGGAGGAGAGAATCGTAATCGCTAACTATGTATACTGTAGTCGTAGTTTTACCAGAATCGGCAGAAACGGAACAAAATCGGGAACTCGAAACTGCGTAAATGCTGTACGGGAAGTTCTGGAAACTATGTGCTTCGCATCTCGCCTGTTATTACGTCGCGCTTCGCGCTCTCCTCCGTAGCCTTTTTAAGAGCGTCTGAAAGGCTATTAACTATGCCATCCTCCGAAGATAATTTAGAAAGGGACAATCGATTACAAGCCTGCGTTTATAGCCCTGGGTCTGGCTTATGCACACTAGTTATCTGTATTAGAAATGTCCAGGATTTTCATATTATTTACATCATACGTACTGATGGCCACAACAAATATCAGTAAAAACTTTCACATTTAAACAACCTATCCAAAGTAAAATTTGTAGAGTAAAGTGCTGACACTGACCCAGTGAGCAAAAACTTGTTCAAAGTCAGCAGTAAAGACGCTAGAACAACGTCTTTACTGCAGACGAACATCTTTACTGCGGACTTTGAACATGTTTTTGCCCACTGGGTAGTCAATGATCTTAAGAAACCAATTAGTACTTGAAAACTCAATCGCGGTCATTTTAGGGACTCAAAACTCAATTGCGGTCATTTTAGGAATACTCGAAATCTCAATTGCGGTCATTTTTGAGACACGTTGATGCTAATCTTTAACGAGGGAAGTCCTAAGTCGGCAGTAAACCGTAAAAGTTTAAAAATCAAGACCTAACCCGGTGGGCCAATACTTGTTCAAAGTCCGTAGAGACGCCAGAACGACGATGAAAACGTTGTTCTATCGTCATTACTGCGGACCTTGGACAAGTTTTTGTCCAATGTGCACAAGTTGTGAAGATATTCGGAATTACTTGTGATGATGTTTCAGTCTAAAAACAGTCAATATACATGCCCAAGTACTGTAGGCTGGTTTCTACGAAGATAATAGTTTTTGACAAATATCTTGTCTTAACAAGGCGTAGAGTAATAGTAAAGAATGGCGCTGATACAAAATGCGAAAGGGTATTTGCTCACTTTCCAAGATCTTGAGAAATCTGTTATAGACAGCCTAAAGATTGACGTAGTTGCAACGTAGTAGAAACCAGGTGGGCGCTTTGTTTACCTCATAATCAGTAGTCGCTTCCCAGCCGGCAAAAACCTGTTCAAAGTAAGCAAAATAACGTTAGAACAACGTTCGTTGAACGTTGATCTATCGTTATTTTCCTGACTCTGAACAAGTTTTTGCTGGCTGGGTTTAAGTAAGAAAAACAAAACAAACGTGTAAACGAGTGAAAGTAAACAGTGAGTTGGCGAGTTAGAAGTCGTGAGTTAGTAAGTTGCGTATATTTTCATCCAACCGACAACCGAAAAAATACGTTTAGCCTGGAAAGGTTTTAAAAATGCATATTTGATCTTGTATATATTTTGAATCAGGCATTACAGTACATTATTAAATAGCACGATCTTTACTTAATCTTATTCTATCTATACGATCTAATTTATTACATGTGACTTTTATTCTTCCTTTGTCTTTTTCAAAAGTACTATATACATTACAAAATAAGAACATGCTGATGATATATACAAGCAAAAGGTTCGCATGTCAGAAACTGTGTAAAGTGAGCAGCCTATTTGCGAAGATTATGTATAAACTTAGGCATATCATACAGAGCAAAAACCCACATCATAAATATACACCTGCATTTATTAGCCTACGTTTATAGACCTCAAACAATCAAAGATCTTTCCCTCCGCTGCTCGTAGAAGCAAAAAAATCATAATGGTAGGCTAGCCTGGGACAGTCTTCGTGTTACCAAACCACTTGTAATCATTCCAGTATTTTTAATTTTGTGTTTCTTCAACTTTCGCGATCAAATTCTGATGTTTAGAAACGTCGGTTCGCTGACCACGGAAGATGAACCTGGAATCTATAGACTCTGCAGACTTATTGAAACCAACATGCTTTTTATGTTCCCTGCAAACTCCTCCCATGAGAAGTGGCCTGGGAACTAGGTTGTGATTCCGATTATATTTTACCATGATTTTAAACGACCTGTTTATCTATAGCCTTGAGAATGATTATTTTTCGGATTATCGGTTCCGGTGTTTTCTTCAACTCACTAACTCACCAACTCACGACTCACTGATTATCCAAACTCCGTGTAAACACAAGCAAGTATACAGTGTTATATGAGAACAAAGAATCTTATTTCACATATTTAAAGTGAAAATTTTTCACTACTTGGCAGTTAAAAACAAGACATCGAAATGAAACACGAGGAATAATGTTTGACGAAAGCGTTGTAATTTTTGATGTCGAAACGACTGGATTATATCCACAAAATGATCGAATGATACAAATAGCATTACTCAAAGTTGCAAAGAATGGAGATGTGTCAACACGAGAATATTACTTCAATCCTGAAATGACACGTGACAAGCAAATAGGAGCATACATGATACATAAAATCAAACCAGAATTCTTACTCACACAAAATCCATTTCAAAGCCACGCACAAGAAATATTAGATTTCCTCGATGTGAAATATCTTGTTGGATACAATGTGCTCTTTGACTGGAATTTCTTGTATCGCGAATATGAACTTTTAGAAGAAAAGACAGCAGGTTGGTTGGAAAAGTTGATGAAACTTGATGTTGTCTTAATTGATACATATAAAATGAGTATTGCAGCATTTCCATCTCTTGGTTCTTATCGATTACAAAATATAGGAAAACATTTGAAAGTTAATCCTGATACTAACTATCACAATGCGATGGCTGATACTCTGGTAACAAAAGAAGTGCTCGTTGCATGTTTACAGAAGATCCCACCAGGAGTAAGAAAGCATGATATCAACGATGATAAAAATGATCTCAATGATGGTAAAAATGATCTCAATGATAGTAAACTCTTACGTTTGACCGATGTAGATAAACACCCATCATTTATCTATCACCCAAAGCACTTGATAATAAGTTAATCGACAATAAGAAAATCGAAACAGATGAAAAGGAGATAGTTAAAACAGTTGCAAAAACATTTATGTCAACACTCCGTGATTCTCGAGGTAAACAACTGAAGGATGTTATCTCATTTATTCTACAAAAGGAGATTAGTTATCTAAAGACAAGGTCTAAAGACATAAATAATCAACGTGGAATAATATTACGAAAGTTGGTAAACGAAGATAATATTGCAAACAAACTTACTCCTAAAACAGATAACACTGATCAGAAGAAACGAAAATTAGAGTGTGATAACGAGACAACGGAAAGTTGTCAAGAGAGGAAAGTTTGTGTTTAATATGATTAAAGACATATCCCTTTTCCAGTTTCTTCTAGTAGAGGAGAATATGGATGTTGCTGTAAAGTGGACACTGCAATGGTTTTCCAAGCCTGAATATAACTGCCAGACATCACCTGTGGAGGAGTATTTTTTGAGTATAGTTCACTTTGAAGTTCAAAGTAAACTGAGGGAGCCACTACAGCATCCACGCCACTTTCTTATTTCGAACACTGAAATTTTATTCCAAAAACCAACTTGTCTATTGTAGGTCTATTGTATTAAAGAAAATAAATTTTTGCCAAATATAGCAAAATCTACACAGAAGGGTGTTATGCCTACGAACTCGCAATGGATTGGTTGGTTTCTTCGGTATGAAGAAATCAATAAGTTGCAAGATCATTGATTAGGTCTGAAAAATCTCTCCTCCACAGTGATGACCAGCAGCAGTTACTTCAAGCCTTGTGGTCCCTAACTGAAAATGACTTTATGATTTTTTTTTATAGGTTAATCCATTTAGGTAGTTATGTATAATCAATCCTGTCACATCCTATATATTTTTTTCCAACCATTTTACTTATGAAAAATGTATAATTTATGTTTATTTTTGTTATGAAAAACATTTTCATTTGACACATGCATTTTCTAAACAACAGAGGTTAAAATAACCGCCAGTCATCACTGTGGAGGAGAGATTTTCAGAATATTTTCAGCCAACTTGGCTGGAAATATTCTGAAAATCTCTCCTGCACAGTGATGACCGGATGTTATTTTAAACTCTGAAACAACATTTCTACCCAGGGTATGTTACGACTTCCTACACAATACCTTCACGATGCTTGAAAAGTCAAAAAGCAGCAAAAAACTGAGTTGGTGTCCCAAATTTTAAATCCTTTCATGGCAATACATTAATCATTATTAACGAAGTCGACATACGTCCTTGATTTTACATAGGAAATAGTGAGATTCATTACAATTATGTTGCCATAAACAAGATACAATCTGCAAAATAATTAAGTATAGTAAGACACAAGACCGGCTATATAGCTGTAGTTAAAAAATCACAATAACAAATACCTTTTGAATGATCATGATGAAGCAAAAGTTTTTCTTGTTGCAATTATACAAAGATGCTTTCGAAGCGGAATTCACAAATTTAATGTTTTTAAATGAATCATGTAACAGAGAAGTATTTTGAAATATAACTCTTGTAAATTAACAAATTTTTAAATTTAAATTTACTAGTGATTTTTTTTTTTACTAGGAAGTAACTCATATGCCTAAAACAAACAAATTTAAATAAGAAGTTTGAGTTTCAAAACAATTATGTTGAAATAATACGAAAATAAATTTTAATAATCATTTAATACAAACAAAGAGACAGTTGAAATGTAAACAAAGAGACAGTCATGTGACACTTTTCAATTATGTCATAAATATCATTTATGTGAAATATCCAAGTGCTACCATAAATTTAAAAAAAAAAAAGCACTTGTGGATAAGTGATTTTTGAGAACAGCTTCGAACTTTGACCTGAAGTTTTCACCTTTGACCCAGCCAGCAAAAATCTGTTAAAAGTTAGCAAAATAACGTTAGAACAATGTTCAAAGAACAGACTTTGAACAGGTTTTTGCTAGCCGGGGAAGCTTTTATATTATTATTATTATTTGAGCCCCAAATAATCATGTCCCATCACCTGTGGAGGAGTGTTTTTTAGTGTAAATTATGGCCGTGAAACTAAAAACTGTACTCAAAAGCACTCCTCCACATCTGACCATTATTTTTAGGCTTTATATTAATATTCATAAGTAAATGAGCAAAACCATTGTGCAGAATCAGAATCGAAAACTAACACTTTTCGCATGTAAAGTCAGTAACCTTTGGTCAACCCAGCGGGCGAAAACTTGTTCAAAGTCCGAGTAAATACACTCCTCTGCAGGCAATGTTCGAGAGTTATCTTAAAACTTAATAAGTCACAGAATTAACATACCTCATTCAACCAATATGGCCTCGTATTCTTTTAATTTTATTAGAAAGCCAGTATTAGGTTGTGCGATAGGACGTGCATTCAAAACCATGTCAAGTGCGTCATCCATGGAAAGATGTTGATATTTCATCAGGTATGCAACAATAACAGCCGATGAACGAGATATACCAGCATTACTAAAATTAGAAGTGTATGAGTGTTTGCTATAATAGCAATTTAATCACTGTGGAGGAGTGATTTTTTTAAAAAAAACTGTATTATTCGTAGCCTGAAGGTATGCTCAAGACCGCTCCTGTGCAGTGATTATTTTAGTTTTTATTTCCAGCACTGACATGACACTGACATATTTCAGCACTGACATACCTTGTCACTTGTCAAAGATCATAAAAATAGTAATTTACTTTTACTTCTCAAGTATCACTTGAGATTAATCTTTCGATTTATTGCTTTTTTAGCAAGTTATAAGCTCATTCACATGACAACCACCCTGAAGCTATGCTCAAAAATCCCTCCTTCATATTTTCTCTTATTTCAACCACTAGTTCTAACGTCCTAGCGTCTTTATTGTGGACTTTGAACAAGTATGTATTTCAAACGATTGAAAAAATCAATGTGGAGAAGTGATTTTCAGACTTTTTAATGTTGCAGCTCACAGATCAGAGAACAGAATATTGATCTTCTTTCTAGTTTGATGAGCAAGACTTGGATATCATGTATAGTTGATATCCACATGGATGACTCATATAATATAAGTTTGTCAAATACCATTCTGATATAACACAAAAATAAACAAGTTTAGTGTCAAATATCAGGTCCATCCCAGTGGATAAAAACTTGTTCAAAGTCCGCAGTAAAGACACGAGAACAACGTCGTTAGACGTTGTTCTAGCGTCTTTACTGCGGAATTTGAACAAGTTTTTGCCAGCTGGGTTTAACCTATCAATGCATCAAAATTCTAAGTCATATTATTTCTAGAATGTAAAGTTCCATTCCACAATAAAATTTAAAAAAATAAAAACGGTTTCTTTGGACAGTGCAACCTTACAGACAAATGAAGTTGTAGAACTACACTGTTCTTCATCTTACCAATGGCATAAGACAGCCCCACCTTGATTAATTGCTTCACTCATGAAAGCTGAACACTCTTCAAAATGTTGTGAAATATCAAAAGTTGGTACATCGTACATGGGTACATTCTTGTATACAAACGACTAAAATAAGAAAAAGTCATATTCAATAAAGTAACTGCTACTTTTGAAATAAAATTGTTGAACAAACACCTGTGATGTTCTAAAATCTACCAAAAAATCTCTCCTTCACAGTGATTATTCACTCTTATTTTGACCACCGCTTTAGTAGGGTTACCACACTTTTTAAGATGAAAAATAAAGATTTTGAGGAGAAATTTGTCCATTTTTTGGAGATTTTTTGAGGAGATTTCGGAAAATTACCAATAAATTTGAAGACGGATGAAGTCCATGTGTTGTGTAAATCAAATGTGAATTTTGTATTTATCGTCAGATTAATATGGTGATTTAAAGATGGTCATTAATCAATATTTCTTGATGATGAAAAGAATTTGAGGAGAATTGAGGAGATATTTCCAAAAAACACATTTTAGGAGAAATATGGAGGAGTTCAGAAGAGATTTTTTGAAATTGAGGAGTTTTGAAGAGGCGTGGCAACCCTGTTTAGAATACAATTGATCAGTTTTGTTTGTTCTTTTACATCTTTTTAGTCTAATAAATGCAAACACCCACATATTCATTATGCTTCTGGCTGTAGAAAAGTACCAAGCATCAAGGTTACACATTATTGTTACACCAATACCAAACGTTGGTTTAAAGAGAAGTGCATAATATAACCACTGTGGAGAAGTGTTTTTGGTCAGTCTTTCAAGACTGAAGTTATTAAACAATCACTCCTCTTTCTCTTAAGGGCCGTCTCAAAAATAAAATCTATATACAGAGGAGAGTACTGAGTCAAGGATCTTGCAATGGATTAAGCTTGTTGACCTAACACACTTCTGCACAGATTCATTCTGTCAATTTTAGTTGATTTAACCCTATCAAATAAATTGGTTTTGAAGCAAAATTTTGAGATGGAAGGATGAGTTTAAAGTTAAATAACATACATCTGGAAAATGATTTTCTGTGTATATTGCAACATTTAATATGTGACTGATTTTATGTTTCGTCAATCCCTCGTAATGAGAAGATGCATCCTGTGAACCGATAAATAAACCGCTACAAACTTTATGTAAACCTTTATCTGGAGATAAATCAAGAACGAAGAAGTCTTCAAAAACTTCATCAAGTTCCTTGCTCAAGTCTAATGTTAACCCTCCTCCACTGGGTGGTAATTCTTCTCCATTGATTGACTCTCTAATCTATAAATAAAAATCAATTAGAGTCTCTTCAAGAAGTAAATTCACCTTTTTTCAATGTATTTTTGGTTATCAACAAATATGCCATTGGAATTGGATTTGCAAGTTGTGACATCATTTTCAACAGTTTTGCCTGCTTACTTTTGTTTTAGTCCTTTTAAGTTTTATTGAGATCTTTCAAATGGTATGGTTGAAAATCCCTACATGTAAAGTCAAAATTTACGTTTTTCTGGACTTTAGGTCCAGCTTTTAGGAGTGCCACTAGTGCCCTAGTGCCACCCTTATCTAGTTACCACTACAAGTCTAAAAGAGCCATTTTCTGACCAGACAAATTTTGGATATTGTGATAGTGACAGCCTTTAATATATTTTTATTCTAACATATTTGATTGATATCATCAAAAAAAATGGATCCCCATATTTCACACTCAAAAAAGTTTAGGTCAGCATTTATTGGCCTTGAAATTTGACTTTTTAGATGTTAATTTCTTGAAGGTTATTGTTGCAATTGAACTTAGGCTTGGTTGACTGCAAAAAACAGACTGGCAGACTGAGCTACAGAACTTCAAACTTGCTTGAAAATCAATTGTGGAGCATGTTTGATGACTCATTGCAAGAATAGCCAAGAAAACCTTATTTTTTCAAACTCCCCTACTTGGATTTTCACTTCTGGGAAAAAATTGGTGTGTCTAAGTTGGCTAAGGAGGCAAACACATTCGAAAACACCAATTTTTTCAAAGTATCCTTTGAAAAATTGCCGTTTTCTCACTTAGCCAACAGTTTTATGGAATCAAATCTATCCTGAAAGTCAAGTGGGTAGTAGGTGTTTTACGATGTCCTGGTAATATCCCACTGTGGCCTTACTCCATTTAGTGAATGGTTGAATATCAAAGTTGGTAATTGTACTAAATTATGCGAATTCCGCGTATCTTTGAGCACTCACATTGAGCATAGCCAAAACAACCGCAAGCATCAAAATTTAATATCTTTCCTGGGACTGAAGTTAGAAATAATACTTTAATACATAGGTAAAAATTTGACTTATTTATTTTGTTGTGCTTAATTTTAAATAAAAAAACATTCTTGAATAATGAAATAATTTTACATGACATAAAATAATGTTTGTGTAGAAGACTGAACAAAGCAAGACAATGTAAACTATTGTAAAAACACTTACCTTCCTTCCGCTATGCTTTGTAACAACTGTTTCCACTGATGTTAGGCTTCCTCTCTCAAATCTTTTTACATCTTCCAGAAAGGACATTCTATATAAATATATTTATCATTGGCCTAGTTAAAAAAATTCAAACAGGATATAACTTTTATTCAAACATTGGGCTGTCATGTCAACTATGTTACCTTTAGATAAAATAAATAAGAAAATCATGATAACATTGATGTTATCATCTGATCTGATAAGTCAGAATGAAAACAAATAACAACAATTATTTACTTAGGTTAAGTGACATTAACGTGGTAACACTTACTATACTGTACATATAATATAATATCTTTCCACTGTATAAGCCGTGGTTGTTCAAAATAATATACACTTTGCTTGAATTATTTTAAAGAGCCACCTCAAAAATTCGTTTCAAAAAGCAGATAATTTAGCAGCTTTAAAGTAGTCAAAATTAATAAATTTGAAAAAAATAATCTACAATAAGGAGGAGTACGAAGAAACCAATCAACTGCAAGCTCATTGATTCAGTACTCTTCTCATGAGAATGAATTATGGAGATTCCAAATAATAAATGAAACCTTGTGTTCCAAGTTAACTTAGACTTGTTATAAATTGTTCAAGAATTAAGGGTATAAAATTTTCCAGTTATGTAGGTTCTCGTAAATTACATCTTTTGGGATAGTTTTCATTTTTCAAAAAGGAACTGGTAGCTAGTTCCAGGCCTCTTTGGTTATAGTGATTTATACAGACAATGAGTGAGTGTTGAACATTCAAATTTACAGATAGCATCCCTGTTAATATAATGAATAAGAAAATAATAATTTTGATTTTCACTTATTGCAATAATGCAATGTCAGCAATAATACAAAGGGGCCTGAAACTAGCTACAGGTGCGATTTGAGAAAATATTTTTTGCTTCAAAGGTGTAATTTACGATAATCTATGTAACTGGAAAATTTTATACCCCAATCAGCACTGAGTATATAAGCCTTCATTTGGGTAAAATAGTAAAAGTTACCTTCATCCCCATATGATGGTTTATTAGAACATACAGACAAAGACTTGCCTTTTTCCCATCATAAAAAGATTGAACAACAAAATTTACTCAATAATTTGGGCTCCCATACCGGTACCAAAATTGCCCTGGATTTGTCCCTGATATATCTTATAATAAAAAATATAAGAAAACACTATTATTTCTAAAGAAATCATGTCTTTTTAAATTAAGACTTGTAAATAGGATGCATGTATGCAGACCAGATGTATATAACCAACCTACATGTACATGGTTTATATGTATATAGGCTATATACATAGAATATATATATAACACATACTAGATGCTTACACCTTTATATGTTTATATGTTTATATGGCTGCAAGCCCGAATATACCTACCGGACATCACCTGTGGAGGAGTGTTTTTCGAGTATAGTGTTCAGCTTAAAAGCTGAACACTATACTCAAAAATCACTCCTCCACAGGTGATGTCGGCAGTTATATTCAGGCTTGCGAATGATTTCATAAGTTAGATATACACTTTTAAACTTTAAACTTTCAGCTAAAAAATAGGTTTAAAAAGAGAAATGATGAAAAATTTAGTTTAAATTGTAGCTAACGTCGAAAATTATTGAATTGTTCTCACATTTTTGTTTTCAGTTTACGAGAGCTTTTTAACTGATTATCTAATATTTTCACTAATGTAGCCATTAAATTAACGTAATTAGCATAAGAGAAATGTTAAAATTATTCTTCAAAGATCAATATGTGGTAGACAATGTGTGTCTACTAGAATATGAACTCTCGTTTCGCAAACACATAATAAAACAGGGCCAGCTGCTTTTTGCAATATAAATAAGGCGGAGCTATATTTCAAAGAGATTATTTCATCTCTACCTACGTTATGGAAAAAATGCAAAACATTATTTAAAATGTTAATACGATCGCGTGGTTACCTCATCCGTGGTCAAACCGTGAAGATCAATAAATATCTTGGCTAAATGTTATCTCTATCGCACTGACATGTAGACATCAAATAATGTCAGTGACGCGACATCTAGACATCAATTAACCTCAGTGATGCGACATCTAGACATCATATAACGGCATTGATGGCACATCTAGACATCAAATAACGTCACTGACGCGATATCTAGACATCAAATAATGTCATTGACGCGACATCTAGACATCAAATAACGTCACTGACGCAACATCTATGCAGATATCAAATAACGTCAGTGACGGGATATCTAGACATCAAATAACTTAATTTCGCCCTTGAATAAACAAAGAAAAGACATTGGATGTCAATATCAAATAATAAGCTCAACCCTAGTTTTACTGGGGTGTTGGTATGTCCATAGTTTAACCGGTGGGGAGGGGGCCAAATACCTCCTCCCCCCCCCCTTACCTTATCTTGAGAACCAAACATGCACAATAATTGAAATTTTACATGGACATAGGTTTCCTAATTTGCTTTTTAAAAATATGTACATGTTTAGAAAAATTATGCAGAGTGTGAGCTCCATTGTCTTTTTAATAAAATATGCAAAGGAAATCCATTGATAATGAAAAGAAGTTCTTATTTGAATTTTAAGGGTGAAAAACTATCTAATGATTTCTGTGTAATTTATTGCAACTTTTGGAAGTTTTTTTCCGCAAATATTTTTATAATAAAATAGTATTAAAAGTCCCAAAGTTTCAGCTGCATAGCATAAACGGTTCCAGAGATATCGAAATATCTCCGGCAGGGGAAGGGGCATTTTTGCCCCCTCCCTCGGTTAAACTAGGGTAAATAAACAACAACTTTGCTTACAAAAGATTTCCCTGATCAAGGAAGAATGCGGCTTGTGTATTTCTATATATGGTCGCAAGACACCGCGCACAATGATGTTATTTTCATAAGTCGTTGGGTTGCGTACAAGGGTGTTATGCATGAAGTTATATAGTGGACAATATGTTGGTATCAATCATTAATGTAAGCTACGACTTGACGGTTAAAACAGCGAATTGGAATTTATTTATTTGACGACTCAAATTGTAAACTTATAACCTATACGGCAAAGCAGTGAGGCAAACTTATGCCTCAAAACTATTAGGAAAACATGAAAATCAAAGCTATTATTCAAACTTGCAAGCCAAACTGTAAGGCAAAGCTATAAAGGCAAATCTGCAAGTCAAACCTGCAAGTTAAACTTGTAAGTCAAAGCTATAAGGCAAAGATGTAGTGTTCGGAAAATATAAAAAACAGACTTGCTCCAAGGTCCGTACTTTGTGGATATTTGGAAATATACATTTGGTTTAACTATAACATTTCCCCTCCGCTACGACGACTGCTTCTACAACACAAGTAAGTCCAGAAGAATCTTAGAACTTTAGTTGATATTAGTTCTAGAACAGTGTGCAGACGAATTTTTGAATTTGACCTTAGACAACACTGCATTAGATTTTCTCCAATATATATGACACAGAGAATGATGCCGTAGTTGAGAATACAATCAAATATGTCCCAAATACTGGTATAAGGAGACTAAAAGGGTATCTTTTTGCCAAGGGTCTGAAAGTGGCATGGGAAAGAGTCAGATCAGCATTAGGTTAGGTTAGGTTTTCTTTATTTAAATTCGGTAATAATTTACATAACATTGCATTACATTTTGTAAGGCACAATACACATATGGTACTGGCCTATTTACTCCCAGATATACACTCAAATTTTTAAATAAATTACAAACATTATAAATAACGTAGTTAATATAACTAAAATATCGAATTATCAAAGAAATGGGATTATGCATTATGGTGGGTTGTTCCTGAAAGAGTTCTTAATCGTTCCATTCAAAGTTCTTTAGTAGTTCGCAGATAGTTTAGCATATAGATGGACACCATTAACTAATCAGGTTGGGGGTTTCTCGTTCATTGAGGCATTAATGGTTTTTCGAAAAAAATTGTATATTAACGATGCAAAACGAACAATAAAGCAAGAACAGTACTGTATTCGGCAATATTTCACTTTTGTAAACATTTTTGAACACTCTCATTCAGCAAGATAAATAATTTGCAACTGTCCTCCTGCACATACTTTTAAGCTCTCCTGTTGCAGGGTTCATAATGTGAAACTCTCCTCTTGCAGAGTAGATAATTTGAAACTCTCCTCCTGCAGGGCAGATAATTTCAAACTTTCCTCCTGCAGGGCAGATAATTTTTTTTGAAAATTAATACCAATCCAGTGAGCACAGGATATGTGATCAACATCTGATTTGATTAGACGTCGCTTGTTGCCACCCGGTTGCCACCCATTTTGAAATTCCAACACGTGACTTTAACTCTCCTCACGGTAACAAATGTTTTCAATTTTCAACTATCAGGAAGAGGATTATAAAAACCGCCTCTATTATGTTGTGGGCGGATAGAATTTTACTTATTTATCTTATGATCTTCTCAAACTTCTATAAATTGTACATATAATCGAAAGAAAGAAATAAAAGAATATACAACAAATGTAGGAAAATGAAATAAAAATAAAAATAAACGAAAACTTCGGGCTTGCATTTTAACATAGGAGCACATCGAAACTTTCAGATTCTTTCCAGCTAACATTGGTACATCTCGGTATTGACCCAGGCGGCAAAAACCTGTTCAAAGTCAGAAAAATAATGTTAGAACAACGTTCAAAGAGCGTTGTCCTAACGTTATTTTGCTGGCTTTGAACAGGTTTTTGCCGGCTGGGGAGACAATAAGCTCTATTATATATATTATATATAAGGTGAGTGCAATTCGTGATGTTGATTTCAACAAAAAAAGTCTTGAATTGAGTTTCCGACTCGAAAAAAGTTTGGTAGCGCGGTATAAATCTCCTTGACTCCGGAAGAGTAAAACATTGGTCGTATTGCTATCTGAAAACATGGATTTCATAAGAAACTATGGTGTCGTGTACAGTATTGAGGAACCCCAAAAAGGCTCAGTATTAACCCTATACATACTGTTGAAATTTGAACATCAATCTCCAGTAAATCAAAAGATATGGGTCATAATCTGAAACCACCTATTTTCTTATTATGTAAAAATCGATTTCATTATTTTACCATAACTTTTGTTAAAGTAATGCTAATGTTACGAAACTTGGTGAAGGTACTTAACATCACAGAATAAATATTTCTGATAAGTTTACTCAAGTGACTAACCCGTTTTCTTTGATTATTTCGATTTTTAAATGAAGGATGTTTTTAGGATTTTAGGATTAAAATTTTGGAATTTTCTAAAAACTAAACTTTTACTAAAAACCCGGAAATGAAGTGAAAGAACATGTAACTACCTACCCAAAACTGCAAACAGAATAATAGCTATATGTGTGCAACCTCGTTCCCAGGGCTTCTTTCCGCTTGCCTTCAAAAAGCGGAAAGAAGCCCTGGGAACGAGGTTGATATGTGTGACAAGTTGTCTCGAAATAGCAGTAATTTTCTACGAATTTATGTCCAAGATTGGGTATGTATTTGAAATAAAAGTTCCTCAAATTACATTTTCATGAAAACACTTTTGTGAAAAATAAAACAAAGAATGAGCAACAATATGCACTTTTTGCTGGACCACTTTTAAAAACTTACAAATTTTGATTAAACTGTATTGGCTCACCCCTTGACGTTCAGATGAGGCTAGTCGGATTGTCGGATTGTGGATCGTCGGATTGTGATCGTAAATTACATGAATTCTCATAACAGGTAGGCTGGTAGGTCAAGTTTTGCATCAAACCCACATGCTTAATTTTTACAGTATCTAGCCATTTTTTCTTTCTTATCGGTAATCTTGGGAATGATTTATGTAACTTTCAGTATCCTTGCGCATAGTTTATCATGATATCAGCTAAAGGTAGTAGCGTACTGGTGCTTTCATCAACCAGAATGATAAATATTGGAATAAATCAAACAAAAATGTATTTGCGTGAAAAAAAGCGAGAGACTGTACAAGAATCAAATACTGAAGCTAATAGCGTACTGGTGCTTTCATCAACCAGAATGATAAATATTGGAATAAATCAAACAAAAATGTATTTGCGTGAAAAAA
>JAULBZ010002169.1:0-19498 GCA_032360805.1 Neoturris breviconis
TAATTTTTCAGCCTGGCAATGTTTCTTAAATGTTTCTTAAGTTTGGACGATTTTGAGCCTCATGTTTCTTATAAAAAAAAAAACGTGTATTCAATCGACATTATACTGTTTTTTAATGATCGTATTATCTTTTTGACGGTAGACATTTTTGAGGTTCGGAATTCCCGAGTTACGAATATGACGTCATAACCCGAGTTAACTAAATTTTCGTAACTCGGTGATTTAGACACAAATAAAATTCCCGAGTTACTTAGAAGAATTTATTTCGAATATATTATATTATGAAGCAAATAAGGTTTACGATCAACTTATTTCGAATCATTCCAAAAAATTTGCCAATTTTAATCCCAGAACTAACTAAACATCTGACTTGGCCTTAGATATCGTTTTCGAATCCGGGATTCGTTAAATGTCAGTCCCGAAAATTGTTTTTTGACCCAAAACCTAACTTGTGTTGTTTTGTCCGACATTTAGCAGACTTGGCCTTAGTATGTTGATTTCGAATCCGGGGTGATAATTTTAAATTCAGTTCCAAAAATTGATAGTTATAAAAAGATTTCCCGCTCTGCGTGACGTGACTGTGATGTTGTCTTTATTGGCGGTACGTTCAACTTGCTCATTATTGGGTTCTTGCTGATGCACTTCTTCAATGCGCAAAAGTAATACGTTCTGTCCTCGTCATACGCTGTTCTTTCCTCAGAGTCAGCTGAAAATTGGTATACTTTAAGGTCACAAAATTTCGCGGTTTAGGGGGTCTTCCGCGAAATTTAATTCCCGCGAAATGAAGAATTTTAGTCATCCGCGAAATTTTTCATTTTCATGCGACCGCGGATTTTTTTTTGCGAAGTGAAATTTTGATTCTTGGAATGGAGCCGTGGAGCATTTGATGCAATTCAAGAAGTGCAGAACGATTTCGATGATGAATAACCCAAAAATCAACTTCGAGTATTTCGTTTTAATTCATATTTCACTAATTATTAGATTCAATTTTTTTTCCAATTTAAAGTTATCCGCGAAATTTAATTCATCTGGCTATCCGTGAAATTTAATTCCCGCGAAAATTAAAATAGTGCCTACCCATCCGCGAAATTTTGTGACCTTAAAGTATTGACACCTGTTTAAAATATAAAAAGTGTTCATTCAAACTTAGCTATTGATTCCCCCTTATCCAACCCTTTTTTTACAACGTATAAGCCAACCATGAGTTTATAGTAATTTTCGCGATTTTTTTTCGATATTTTTCTTCAATTCGCGAGAAAAAATTTTCACGAATCAGGTGTTTAGAATTTTTTCGCGGGAATTAATTTTCGCGAATGAGGAGATTCAACTTTTTGGGAGATTTTAGAAATAAAGGAAACATTGGTATTGCATTGAAATCTGAATATCTTATGATTATAGTCATACATTTTGCACTAATAATCATCCTCGTTGACGACTAGTCGGAAGGCGTTCCTCTTCTACCCATTCTTCATCATCAGATTCTTGTTTGATTTTTTTTCACAAGAATTAATTTTCGCGAATGGTTAACCTTTAAACATTTCGCGAGAAGAAATTTTGGCGATTTGGCACTAAACTTCGCGAATTCGCGAAAATTGCTTCCCTTAAGGTACAACCTCTCTCAAGTTGTGAAGCCGAAAAAAGCCTGGGTAGAGCAATTGGATGAGATTGTCTCTTGTTACGAAGAACAACTTTTCTTCATCCATTCTTAAAAAAAGTGCACTTTACATTCGATTAGAAATTTGATTTAGACATTAGAATCTAAACCGGGTTTTCGTGTAGTCAAATATTTGAAAAAAAAACTTCTAAAAAGGTTTTAAGATAACTCGGATATTCTAATAACTTGAAAACTTCCGAGTAAAATAAAATTCCCGAGTTAATTAACTAGGGAATTTTAATCGATTAAAATTTTCACGTTAAATAACTTGGAAATTTTATTTGTGTCTATAAATTAATAGTAGATCTCGAGTTACGAAAACTTAGTTCTCGGGTTATGACCTCATATTCATAACTCGGGATTTCCGAACCTCGCTTTTTTTTCTTTGTAAAACATCAACTTTGTGCCTGATAATTTGCAACAGGAAGTGTCCGGTTTTAAACTTTCGAGACGTTAATTCAAAGTAATAGCTATTGCAAATTATCAGGGTCAAACCTTTAGGCTGATACACGATCATTTTTAATGATTATCTTTTTATCATTTAAAATGATGTGTGAACGCCTGACTTCTTATGTTTGCTAAAATAAACTGTTAAATGAGTTTAGCGCCGTAAAAATTAGAATCTAGAATTTTCTATTCAAAGGTCATCATTTTTTGTACTTTTCTTCATTTTTTCATTAGTCAATCAAAGTGACAAGTGACACACTGATTATACTCAGAAAATTTCAGAGTCCAATAACAACTGGCCTAAGCCTGAGTTCCAGTCCCTAACTACGACAAGTAGTAGTAGTTAGAGACTGGAACTCAGGCTAATAACAACAAGAAGTGTCAAATTCAGCAATTCTTTTCTCTGATAATGAAAATGTTTTATCAAACAAGATGGCTGCCACACGGTGAGCATAGAAAATACATAATTTCCTGCAACTTCGATCGATTATATCTCTCCCAGTATTCATCGTTATAAGGTAATCTTTGAGGATAGTTATTAACAAGATAAACTTTCATATGGACTTCAATCGGCCGACATTTCAAAAAAATTATAAAAGTGATTTTGCACCTTGGTAGAAAATTTAAACCAGGGGGACTAAGAGAGTGACGGCGAGGATGTGTGGGTGGATGATTTGAAACAGTTGATGTTGTAAAGGCAGGCTGGCTATATTTTAAATATTATTTATGGTAAGATTAAATAAAATATGAGTTTTTGCTAATTTTAAAATTATTACTGCTGACTACACCTTAACGAGGGCTTTTTAAAATGGTTTCGTTCCTTTTCTTTTTTTATCCGTTTCACTGATCGACAATTTCATTATAATTGATTTGTTTGGTAGCGATTCAACCTGTTTTTATTAATATTTTATTTTTAGAAGCCCTGGGAACGAGCAAGAAAGTTAAACGAGGTGAAATAATAGACACAATTTTTTCCAGGGTCAATTTGGCGAGTTTCTTCGCGAACATTAATTACATGCTTACAAATTATTATTTGGTTTGTTCACGTCTCTGGCGGAAACACTGATATTACATATAAAAAAAAATTACCGGCAGCTATTTGTGCAAAAGGAATACATTTCTAGGCTACTTGAAACCTTTTTAGCGAGAAGTGTCGCATTGTGATATCATTGCCTTGGTGACGAATTGTTTAACCGAAAAAAATTGCTAGCCAACTATCCCACCGGCGAATATTAAAAGCCGTCTACAGTAACTGAACGATGTAACGAGTGATTATAGGACTTAACTCTGGAAAATAAAATCATATTTAAATGAAATCAGAAATTCTTTCAAACAATGGCTTTCAGTTTAAACTGTTCAGTGTAATACACATGCACATTCTCAGCATGCGTAATACGGCATTTAACCACGAATTCAAATTAAGAATTTCCTTTTAATAAAATCTGCACTTTTCACCTTATCATTCATAAAATGATTGTCATTTTTTCGTATAAAAAATCTAATATATTATGTTCTGTGTGTTTAATACGCAAACAATAGAAACAAGATCATTTTATCTTTAGACTAGTTTATAGTCGTTAGTAGGCTATAAAGCAGGAAAAATATAGGGGATAATCGGAGTGCCGTAATGAAAACGGGAAGACTATTTTTGAGCGAAATTTTTATAACGACGGCCTGCTAGTCTAATCATCTTATAATCGCAATTTAATTTCCGTTTGAATAAGACTAAGAATCTCCACCAAAGATCTTTAATTTATTGTTTTCATGAAAACCCCTTCTCTTTTTAATAATGCGTAGGGGAGAGCGTGAGACTTAACTTCCTCGATGGATAAAAGGAATGGTTAATGTTTTTTGTGAAGACGATACCAATGATAGTACAAGAGACAAACTGTACGTCTTTAAAATTTGACTGCGTGAAATATCTGTTGAAATGCTTCACCAAACTCAATGAAATTTTCAGAAGTTGTTTCTTATATGATAATGGATGTGCCCTACCAGATTTACCAAAAAACAATAAACATCTGCCAAGATCTTGCGGTCCAAATATTGAAAAATATCCTAATTTCTTATTGTTCAGAACACGTATAAGGTACATATATCTATGTTTACCCCGAGGTATTTTTAAATATTCGTGTAGCCAAGAACGCACAACGAACAAACGGGGTTTATGTTCGTTGCAAATACGAATGTCAGCTTTAATATATGTGTCGTACAATATCTCTGCGTTGGATAATGATAACGCAAAGACAAATTAAACACAATTCAACGCAGAACGTAACTAATTTATTTTTAAAGCTCGAAAGACGCTGTTCTAGCGTCTTCCCTGCAAATATTAATCAAGTTTTTGCCCACTAGGAGAGTTTTGGAATGAAACAGTGGCTTAAAATAAGAGCAAAGATTCACTGCGAAGGAATTTTCTGGAACACAGCTTCGGACAATTGCTGAATTACCACACTCCATCCACAGTGATTAGTTGCTCTTATTTTAAGGACCAGTAAAATGCCGTATGCATTAAACCAACATTTTCAAATCGCTCATTCGCCAAAGTATATCCACCACAAAACGAATTTTGGCCCCCGTGAAAGTTTTACTTGTGGCCTAATCAAATATTGATCGAATTCTTCGTATACTTGCCACGTATATCAGTCAGGAAGAAGTACAAAATATCAAATCAAGCTTTTGAACGTTAAGTACACAACTTTTCTTTAAACAGGGTGGGAAATATTTCTATACATAACTTTTCTTTAATAATAAAGTTCGTTTACTCTCCGAAGTAATTGAAAAATAAAGTTAGTCCATAATATATTTGTGCATAGCTATGCGAGATAAACACATTTAGATACCTTATACACCATTACCAATCCCCATGTAATTACCCTTCAGAGAGTATGTTCCACACATTCCTATTGTACTTAATACGTCGTAGCACATCGCAGGCACGCACATCTAAAATGTAGCCTTCGCAGTTTTTGGATCATCAAACTTAAAAGATCAATATACAACACCATTCAACTATATCTGTTCAAACGATATCTATGTTTATTTTAGTTATTATGGGTGGACCTTGCTTGTCAACTTCAGTATTGTAGACCTTTTTACAGAAGAATCGACTTGCTTCGACTTCGATTGTGTCGTTTAGCTCTTTCCATAAAAGATTTTGCATACATCTCTCAATGAGGTCTGTCTTCCGAACATTACTAGCCCATTATTGTAGACATTTTCATAAAAGGATCGACTTGTTTCGACTTCGACTGTGCAGTTCAGCTCTTTTCATAAAAGATCTTGCATACATCTCTCAAGAGGTCCGTCTTCTTGACATCACTAGCCAGTGATCAAAGTGTCACAGTTTCGATTGTATATATGCCAACAGCTTTCTTTGGTAGTTTAAATTGTTTCTTAAAGTAATTCAAGTATGGCGCCAACATTGATACATCTCGACAGAACTGTTTCTAAATAACAGTATACACAAACGTGTAGAAGGGCCGTCTCAAAATTTCGCTCCAAAACCAACTTTTTTGTTAGGGTTAAATAAAATAAGATTGACAAAGATCAACAAAAAACTATTCTGTGCAGAAGTGAATTATATTTTTGAGACTAAGCTTCGTGCAACTATGCGCAGAATCTCTAGAACATTCAGCGATAAATACGGAGATATCAAGGACCAGCCTACTTTAATTTCACAAATTTTCGCGAAAAAAAAACATTTCGCGGGAATTAATTTTCGTAGACGGTCCAAAAAGACTAGCAGATAGCCACAAAAATTACTAACATATCATGAAGTAAAAACAAACATATTATTGGCATTTCATCCTTTTTCTACTCAAGCTGATATACTTTATTGGGATAAACTCTCGCGCAAAATTGTCTGAGTGCGAGAAATTTTGTCCACATTCTACGCGTACTAGTGTCCTTTGCAATAATTAATCCATGTAGAAAATGTGGCTTATGTTCAAAATAACTTCCAATGCTCCAAGTGAGAACAAATTCCTGAAGGTAGGAAACATTCTAGACTAGAATTTTTCACGGTCTGAACTGCGCTTCGATGATCTGGAATAACTTTCGTGAGAATAACAGAAGACAATGTTTTAGACATGTCTTATTGACCTTTGTGTACCTATTTTTCAGCTAAATCTTAATTTTAAGTGAAAAACTTTTGCAAACGCGTATTTTTGTGATCCTATCATGAAATTAACACAAAAAGTCAATTTTTGCATGAAATAAACGCAAAAGTCATCTTCCAATATAGTAATTAGTCTCACCTGTCGCCATAGTGTCTTGTTCAACTGTGAAACCAGCTTTTTTAAAGTAGGGGATGTGGTGAATGTCAAAAGCTGAGCTGTAAGTAGTGCGTCGATCCAGTTAAGAATCTAAATGAAAAAATTGAATAGCAATTCAGTGGTTTAAGAGCAAAAAAAGCAATGCGGAGGATCCCTCCTTCGTTGTATTATTTCTTATTTTTAGGCACTGTAGTGATAACACCTTGCTTAGCAAGCCTGAATATAACTGCCAGACATCGCCCGTGGAGGAGGGTTTTTCGAGTAGTGTTCAGCTTTTCAGCACAGGTGATGTCCGGCATTTATATTTAGGCTTACTTAGTAATAAAAATCGCCCTATTGAATAAGTTTAAAATAATAAAAAGTATACCATATTTTCAGTGATATGTTTTGAAACTTCAATATCCGTGTCAATGTTACTGATTAACGCAGGGGATACAATATACAGCAAATAGTTAAGCAACTGCAGTAATACCTACAAAATAGACATAACATATTTAGAGAATTATTTGCTTGTCCAGGCCAAAATACATATACATTTGGTGGAGCAAAATGTATTGTTTGTTATAGCAGTTCAGAAGAAAGTATCACACATTGTAATATGTGAAGGGGAATCGATCTCATCATTACTGCCACAAAAGTTAGTTTTGAACATTTATTCAGACCAGCATAAAACCTAAGCTGACAATAATACTGATCAATAATTTAACCCTATTAACAGTGTTTTCATTTGGCGATAATTTTTTTAATTAATTGTAATGCAAATTTAGTGACTTTTCCTAACTTTCATTAAGGATTTGGAACACTTAATTCTGAACAGGGGGTAAATATTTTAAAGATAAATGTAAATTTTGTTAAAATATTAATCCTGTTGGTGATAGGTAATCTTTTGAACAGGTAAGTATTATTTATGGAAACAAAAATATATTTTTTTTGGTGTAAGTGTTTGCATTGAGTCGTTCTGAGTGTACTAAGTTTTATGTCATAAACATATTATAGCGGTTCAGAAAAAAAAGGGCGCCACATCTATGTTGCTTTCAACCAAAGAGACCAATCAATAGCAAGAATGTGTCTTACCAAAGCTTCATCACCATTCAGTAATTTCATTTGTTCTTTCATATAAACTTCATCAAATTTAAAAGCAATAACATAACACCTAGTTAGGAGTTAAGGAAATAAAAAAATATGCACTTTTTTTTAACCATTTACAAGTGGTCGAAATAAGTGTAAATAATCACAGTGGAGGAGTGATTTCTGACCATAGCTTCAATGCTTATTCCTCCACAGTGTAGCATGCCTCTGAATTCACGTTGATTATTGATTCTTAGTTCGAGAACTGGAGGTGGTTCACTAAGAATTTTATCAGTTTTAACATTTAAGTAGCAAAAATACATCACCTTGGAAAACTTAATCAAAACAACAGTAGTCGAAATAAGAGCAAATAATCACTGTGGAGGAGCAATTATTAAGCATTGCTTTAGGCTACAGAGCAGCCAGAAGCAATGCTCAAAAAGTGCTCTTCCATAGTGTTTATTTACTCTTATTTCGGCCACAGAACAACATCACTTTCAGAAAGGATACATCTCTTTTGCAATATTTTGATCAACAGGACAACTTTCCCATATTAAAGACAAGGACAATTTTTCAATGTCAACCTTCTGAACAGATCTATAAAGCAAATACTTGTAATTACAAATGTAGATCTATAAAGCTAAGACTTGTAATTACAAATGTAATCACAGATGATTGCATGCGTTTTTAATACTGCCAATGCTCTCATTTGGGGAAGTAATATCAATTATCTTGATTAAATTTGTCAAGGAGGTAATTGGAACTTATTTAACTGACCTGTAAAGTAGAGAGAGCACTATTTTATATCTGATAAATGCACTCCTCACACTGGAGGTAAATTTATATGACATCAGAAACGAGGAATTCACTATGAATATAATCATTAAATATTTAAGAAGTGAAGCTTCATCACGTGTCATCTTTATTTTTTAAAATCTTTACCCTAAGTCTGAGGTTACTAATAGGAGGACAATTTTTAATGGCAACATTCTTAACAGATCTATGAAACAAAGATTTGTATTACATGTGTAATCATAGATTGCACGAATTTTCAATACTTCCAATGCTCCCATTTGGGGAAGTAATATCACTTATTTTGATTAAATTTGTTAGTTCAAGGAGGTGATAGGAACTTATTCAATTGACAAAAGTAGAAAGGCACTATAGACATTATTTTATATCATCTGATAAATGCACTCCTCACACTGGAGGTAAATTTATGTGACATCAGAAACGAGGAATTCACTATGAATATAATCATTAAATATTTAAGAAGTGAAGTTTCATCATATGTCATCTGTTTTTAAAAAAATCTTTATCCTCTCAAGTTCAATCTACCTTTTGACTGGAACCACTTTACAGGGGAACAGGTAGAGGCAGCAGTGCTTCCAGGTATGTGGCTCGAAATTTTCCCTACGTGTGTTATTAAACCGGGAACCTTCAGATCATAGCCACTGAGCTACCAATCCGTAGAGTTATGTTGGTTTAGCAATGTTTGGGCAAAAAACCATATCATATGGCCCTAGTGCGAATTTCAGTCCCTATTTCTAGTCTCTATCTATTCTGTAACCTAAATACAAGCATCACATCTGTCGGGAGGGGTTTTTTTAGTAGTCTTGGAACAAAATACAGTTGACCTATTTTGTGTCCACAAAAAATCAATTCTCCACAGGTGATGCCCAACAGTTATTTTGGGGCTTGTAGGTACTTGTAAGAAAAAGTTAATTAAATGAACTTGAAAGGTTCATTTCATTTCATAAGAAATCCTCTAAGACAGGAATTATTTTCCAAAATTCTATACCCACATGATGTCAAATTTCTGAAAATGAACAAAACATGAGACAGCTTCTTTGAAGGAAAACTAAAGTAGAAACGAATTTACTCCTCGCACCTTTCTATGACAGAAACGAGAAATTCACTAAGAATATAATCAGTAAGTATTTTAAGAAGTGAAGCTTGATCACATCATCATTTAAAGGTGTAACACTCTTGACTCCTATGAATATTTATCCGGGTTGCTCCAACTAACTTTTCTCTTACAGTACCATATACGAATCTTGCTTAAAAAGGTTACCAAATACGAACCTTGTTTTGTAAGCCTGAAGATGTGCCTAAAAATCACCCCTACACAGTGAATATTTCGATTACTGACACTTTCTAACTACACTTTTCAAACAGAGTTCAACTCAAACTTAGACAATGGGGGTAGATCTGTGTAAGTATTTTGAAGTTGTCTAGCAAATGACATCAGAAACGAGGAATTCACTATGATTATAATCACTATTTATTTAAGAAGTGAAGCTTCATCACATGCCATTAGTGGTGAATGCAGGACAGCAGGGCCCGAAATAACTGCCGGTCATCACTGTGGAGGAGAGATTTTTGAGAATATTTTAAGCCAAGTTGGCTAAAAATATTCTGAAAAATCTTTCCTCCACAGTGATGACCGGCTGTTATTTCGAGCCCTGGGACAGAAAAGTAAAGGATAGTCCCTAGTCCCTTTACCGATTTCAGTATCTCTCTGTAATCAGCAGTTTAAATAACCGCCAGTTATCATTGTGAAGGTGCAGTAAACCATGTTGTTTTACATATCCATGTCTTATATACATTGCACAAATTTAAAACGTATTTTGCATCATGAATGCATCATTTTTAAAAAAATTGGGCATTGCTTCAGGTTAGAAAACTTGAAGCAATTATTTACAGATTCCTCCTCCACAATGATTATTTATTCTTATTTTCAACACTGTGGGGTTCCAACACAATGATAGGTATACATGTTTGAATTTAGAGCAAATAATCAGTATGTGTGATTTTTAAGAATATGTAGTAGCTTCGGGTTATAAAATCTCTCCTCTACAGTGATTATTTGCTCTCATTTCGACTACTGATAACATAGCTTACCTGATAACATGTTTGATTGATTGTACCAAGTATTTTTCAGATATATTATGTTTCATATTTGCAAGTGTTTCTAGGACATCCATTGAATTGTATTTAAATATACAATCAAACATAACACTATGTGATCTATAAAAACATACATAAAGGAAAGTTCAGTTCTCTTTCACATATGATTGACTGCTGAAGCTACTTATTTCCAGCCCTGTATGTGTGGGAACTGAAATTTTAAGAATTATTAGCATGTCAATCAGGGTTTGAAATATTATTTTAAGATTAAATAATCATTGCAGAGTCGGAGTGATTTTTGAGCAAGCCTGAAGCTATTGTCAAAAATTCCTCCACCAGTCATTAGTGACTCTTATTTGGATCACTGAAACTCACCCCTGTGCAATATAATGATTGGATATAAGTGATTTTAGTCCATCAACTGACCAAAATGATCTATCATCTTTACATTTCTGTAGAGCAGAACAAATACAACCTTCGGTAATGTAACTGGAAAAAGGCTAGAATAAAAGTGAGATGATTTACTAAAAATTCAGCAGTCAAAATAAGGGCAAATATAACACTGTGGAGGCCTGATTTTTGAGCACAGCTTCAGGCTATAATGCTTAAAGTAATGGTAAAAAATCCCTCCTCCACGGAGATTATGTACTCTTGTTTTGGACATTGCTTTTAACTCGTCTTACAAACTTAAGACAATAAATATGTGCCACAATTTTCTGAATTAGTGCATGGTGCACTTATTTTCTCTCTCTCAGACATTAAGGGCTTCACCAGGGCTTGAAATAACTGCCAGTCATCACTGTGGAGGAGAGTCAAATTGGCTGAAAATATTCTGAAAAATCTCTCCTCCACAGTGATAACCGGCAGTTATTTCAAGCGCTGTTGCACGCATATTCCAAAGGGTGTGCAAAATAGAAACTTTACAGAAGGGTGTTTCTGCCAACTAGGTCAGTGTTTGAAATAGAAGGAAACAATTGTTGTGAAGGAGCGATTTTTGAGCAATGCTTTAGGCTATAAAGACTGAAGCAATGTTCAGAAAACTGTGATTATTTCCTCTTATTTTGAACACGAAGCTTGCAATGAATTTATTTCTTCCGTATGAAAGATTGTTGAGACAGTAAATCTTCCCTATAGATTGTAATTTTGAGATAGCCCTCTTACCTTATGAACAAATTTTGATTCATTGTGTTTTCTCTTTCTAGATACAGCTAAAGAATAAAATTAAAAGTGAATTCTAATTTAAACATTTTATGGTTAATTTCATATAACAGGGGCTAATACAGCCTATTTTTGATGGCGTTGAGCGCTATTGGGCGTGTCTGGGCAAAAATTCAAATTTGGAAAAACTTACAAAATAAACCTCAAATTGATAGTAAAAATAACATTAAAACAAGATAAATGGCCCTAGATAAGGCATCAAATGACCAGTATTTACCCAGAATAGTATTAAATGTGGGCGCCTAAATTAAGTATTTGATGGAAAGAGCTACCCAAATTAATTTTCTGTATTAGCCCCTATATAGGTATATCCTTAAGGCTTTTTTCAGAAAATTAGAATTATAGAAGCAAGTATAAAATAAATTTAAGGTACGGTATTAAAAGTAGCCCACCAAACCAAGTGAAACCCAAGCGCATAAATATGATTTGCATACACATATTATGTCAGTGTTATTTATTAAAATGGTAAAGTTAAAATAAACAATTAGAACACCTTTTTTAAGGTAAAATTATGTCAGGTACATCTGGAACACCTTTTTTGGAGTAAAATTATACATCATACACCATTACACACCATTGCATTATAAATCATTTATCTACGTATATACACATAGTTATACATATTATGTTGTGTTTTAGGACTATGAAATATAAGTACATTACAACATGGATTCTATTAACTATAATAATATACATAACATTTAATAAAAGGTGATTATCATCATCTGTTCTTTAAATTAAAAATAAAGATCAATGCAACCGAAGAATACATTTCCTTAAAAATTAATTCAATTATTTTTCATTATAAAATAATGTTTTTTACTTCTAATTCACAATGGGAATAATTAATATAAAATCATTAACTGAACATTACATATAATAAAACTTTTATAATCCCTAAGTTCTTTCATTAGAAAACACTTAGGGACTATAAAAGTTTTATTATAAAGTCAGTGTTCACATATATTTCTTTTAAAATTGGAAAAGAAAGCTTCCCAAAATCAAAATGTGGACTTGAATTCTTGAAATTGTAAAAATTATTCTTATAAAGAATATCACTGATCATATGTGGTGAAAGTCTCATAGAAAATTATAGTTAATAAAAAAAATATAATTCTGGTCAAATCCTTATAAACATTCGACAAAAATCAAAAATTGGACATTTTGGTGAATGTAAATCAAATGTTAAATTCATTTTCTCTTTTTCGCTGATACCCAGTCCCGAGTTACCAAAATTGAAAAAAAATTGGCCAGCAGTCTCGTAATATTGCCTAGAATGCCATAACCAAATTTTAGGACGGTACCAAGCCTTATAAATAAAGACAAGTTAAGTGGCAGCCTACATAGAATATAACTATAAAGCTTGAAGGTTGCAGGAGGTTGCACTTTGCTACATACCTTTTTTATTTTTTTCAGCATATAGCTCTAATTCTTTGCTGAGATCTTCCAAACTTTTGAACTTAAAAAGAAAAATTAATATTTCTATTAATAATATGATAACATTTCACAGAATAAACTTTTACAATGAAGTTACAAAGGAAATAAGTGGCTTTTTATGTATAATATGGTATTTAGTACACATACCGTAATGCATCGATTCCGGGCACTTATTTAATTTTCAAGCCTCAAGGAGGAGGGGCGCGCGCTTATTCGAATTTTACTATTACTTCTTTTCTTAATCATTATCTACATCTTCATCATCTGAATTCTCATCTAACAGCAAAAAACTATATATGGATTTTCCTATTCACAAAAAAATGTTTTAAAAAAGGTTAAATTCGAATAAGCGCCCGGGCGCTTTATTTAAATTTCTAGGGGCGGGGGCGGCTTATTAAATTTGTGCGAAAAGGGGGAGGAGGCTTATTCGAGACATTACGGTATTTCAAGCCTGAATATAACTGCCAGACATCACCTGTGGAGGAGTGTTTTTTTGAGTATAATGTTTAGCTTAAAAGCTGAATATTACACTCAAAAAACTTTTCTCTGCTCAAAAATACTACAATGTTTGTTATATTATTGAGATTCAAATTCTATAATTTATTCTGCAAAAGTTTATTATAAACACAATGCTAGTACTATGTGGTGTACACTGACCTGATTTATAGTTTTGAATTCTTTTTCTTCTATAATATTTTCAATATTGTCTTCCAAGCTTGTGCAATTCTAAAAAAAATAATCACTAATTATTTAAAATCTCAGGTCTGATACTAAGCCTCAAGATAACTGTCGGACATCGCCTGTGGATGAGTGTTTACTTGAAATTTTGCACGAACTTAAGTCTCCTAATTTACTTTCCAAAAATATATACATGTTTGGAAAAATAATGCAGAATGTGAGCCCCATTTTCTTTTTAAAATATCCAGTCTTTTTGCATAATTAGCAAGATATCAATTTGTGACGAGAGATTATAAAGTTATTTGAACTCTAAGAGTGCAAAAATATGTACAATGATTTCTACGTAAAGAAGTTGTCAAAAACGAAGTACAAACATGCACCTGAGAATTTACTCATAACTCATATTCAGCAAAATTTTTGGGGGATTTCTTTTCGCCAAAATTTCCGTAATAAAAAAATATCAAGTCCTAAAGTTTCAGCTGCATAGCACAAACGGTTCTAGATACAAAATAATCCCCCACCCCCTCCCAGTTAAATAGTAAACTTCTAATACTTTAAAAAATAATTAGATGATTACATGTCGCAAGTCTGTCATTGCTCAAATTATAAATTACATCCAGTAGTCAAAGAGCAAATAATCATTGCAGACGGGTCATAGGCTACAAAGCTTGGAAGTTATGCTCAAAAATCTTTCCTCCACAACGAGTATTTACTTTTATTTTGACTACTAGCATCCATACCTTTGATGGTTTTACCAACACATATAGTGGAGCTATTTGCTGTGTACTCCTTTCGGAAGTGACTTTGAAACTAAAAAAGAATAAATTATCAATGTGGCAATTTATCAACTTTAAGAAGTTGATCATCACTAAGACAATTATCGGTGAATTTTATAGGAGAAATCGATATTTAGAATAAAAAAATGTTTGCAAGGATTGCAAATGGTATAAAAGAACTATTACACCAATATTACCTTTTTGCTCTACCCACAAGAAAATTGCTGTTGTTTTCGGACCACAAAAGTTTCTTCCCTTAAAGTTTACAGTGAGACGAATAGAATACCCAATTATTTGTAAGATGAATTATACTTTACCTGTCTTGTAGGCTTGAAAGTAATGAAGCCATGTTGTATTGTTTTTTAATAATTATTTTCTACAGAAAAAAAACGTTTAACAGTTAGATTAAAGTAGCCTATGATATAGACCTTCGGTTAAAATTTGACAGAACATTTCCCTATAATTGACAAGAGACATGTCAGAGGAGCATTACAGTAGTTCACAAAGGTGTAAATATCAGAATAAGTCATATGTAACAGAATGTAAAACATACACAAAGATCCTCCACAGCAATTAATTGCTCTTATTTTGACCACCGTAAAGGCCTATGAACTTTACGATGTCAAACAAATTACATGATCATAAAACAATGTGTGGCAAAGTGGAGAATAAGCTTTTCTGTATATGTAATCGAGACAAATAGGATCCGCAAGCGGAGAAGTATCGGTTTTCAGGCAGTGGTCAAAATAAGAGTGAATAATCACCATGGAGGAGTGATTTGTGTGCATTGAGTCGGGCTAGAAGACCCAAAGTAATGCTCAAAAAGCTCTCCTCCACAATGATTATTTGCTCTTACTTCGAACGCTGTCAGGTAAGCAGTTATTTAACCCAAGCTACACAATTCTTTTTTCTCCTTATCAGCTAGACTTATTGCCTTAAATTTAACAAAGAATAAAGGAACAAAACACAGAGAATTTTTTAGGTGGTGAATCTATTTATTTCAAATAGTATCATAAATTACAAGTTATGCAACTTGTTTTTCAGCCTCAGCACGTAGTTTTTCAGCAGCCTTTCTAGCATCATAATATACTTGTGCTTTAGCCTTGCGTTTTGCTTCGAGGGTGTTAATAATTCCTTCGTATTTCCATCCAGTTTCCGTACTGAGACGTCCAAGTTTGCAAAATTTACGTCCTTAAAGAAATAATGACAGTTGTCAGATCAGTAGCATATTGTAGCTCACTTATTTATGTAAGGTACTAGTACTAAAATAGAGGTTAGGGTAAGTTCCACAAGACTTCATTCTCTCTCCTATTATAGCAACAAATAGTACCAAGTGCACTGTGAAGGAGTGATTTTTGAGCATTGCTTCAGGCTAGAAAGTCTAAAACAATGCTCAAAAATTCCTCCTCCACAATGACTATTTTCTCTTATTTCAAACACTGAAGTTGACGTTCAAAGAATTATTTGCAAGGTTGTTGACACTCGGGTGCTTGAAATAAGAGTAAATAATCACTGTAGAGAGATTTTTGAGCATTCTCTCAGGATTTATAGCCCGAAACAATGTTCAAAAATCACTCCTCCACTGTGATATTTTGCCCTTATTTTTATCACTGCACTCCCACCTATACTTTAAATTTGGAAAAACTAATATTGAAATTGCAACTATAATGGACACTGATTTCTAATCTATCTCCACATCAATATTCTAATCTTCATGCGTCTTCATCAATTAGTCAGACTTTATCCGTCGCATAGTTTGACCAGCCTTCTAAAGCTTACTACATAACAGGTAAACATTCCAAACACTGGTCTTTCTAGCGCCTCCAAACAGTTTCAAAATTTAGCTAAAATAATTCTTGGTTGTGTTATGAACTTTTTAAAAGTTTTTAGAAACAAACCTGGCTTGAGCTTTAATACTCTGAGAGCAGATGGAATAACCATTCTCTTCATTCTGTCATAAGGTGGTGGGATACCATCAAAGACCTTCAATCTGTTTAGTGCTTCCATTCCTCTCTTGGTTTTGTGTGGAATCATTCCACGGACAACCTTGAATAAACACTTGCTTGGTGCACGGAAATGGTAAGGTCCACGAGCTGGATTACTGTTCATTCGTTTTCGAAGATATTCCATTGCCTTCAACTTATTTCTGAAAGTTGGAAATAAAACTCATAAACAGATTATATAAAAAAAACTAAACCCTTTTAGGAAAGTCAGACATGTCACCAATCATTTTACATTAGGTCTGAGAAGACAGCAAAACAATATTTCAAGGTACTTTACTAATAGACGCCAAATCTGAGTACACATCCAAATTGGCAGTACATTGTCCTTGACTACACATTTTTTATACAAGCATATCAAATCAGTAAATTTTGACTGAGGCTCAGTGATGCTTAATTTTAAAACGTGATTCCCGGATATCTATAGGTACCCCCTGACACGTTCTCTCTTTTGACGCATGTTTTTTTGTAAAAAGTGTATTCAACTGCTTAACACAATATATTACGAATATCAGTGGTTTGCTTTGCTAAAAAGTACGAAATAAAATACCTGTAGAAGTTTCCACTGATGTTAATGTCTTCACATCGGACAACTACGATTCTTTGTCCTTGAAGAATGCATTTGGCTATGGTAGATGCAAGTCTACCCATCATGTGCTTGGATGCATCTATGACGATAACTTTTTCGAAAGCCATTTTTGGGTTTCAAGACCAACCTGTTATATAAAAGTGCTAGTTCTTGAACATACTCTATTTACAAGACACAAATTAATCTCAAAAACAAACAGTAGTGTATTTATCTAGCATAAGTAGCAAGGTGTGTAGATGTAGGTCCCAATTTGGTATACTGATTGTGAGTACATTAAACGTTTAAGAAAAGTACATTTGAATTATGACGGCATACTTCTTTTCTAATGGTACTTATGCCAAATCCAACTTCCCAGTCCACAAAATTAAGACAAACCTAATGGCAAAACTCCTGATTTAAACCATTAAATATATATTAAAAATTTATTTTATATATAAAAAAATAGCATTCCAAAGAATGTAAGCTTTGTGATTAAAGTTTATCCATTTTTTATATATAAGTGAGACAAAGTTGAAGATCAGGGATGGCGGTCGGACGAAAAAGCACAAAATTATGTTTATTTGTATCGCTTGCGGAAATACATTGAAGGTAGGAGTAAAATGTTATTTCCTCTTTCCAAATGTTATTTATGTTTTGTAGAAAGGTTCTCAGTTTTGGCGTTTTCTTTACCGTGCTTGAAGCAAATGAACCCTAAATTTTTTAGGATTTCTTTAAAATTCTCTGAAAAAAACAGAAGGGGAGAACCTATTTCGGTGCTTTTTAAGTTCTAGACGAAGTTTCGGTTTCTTCAGGACAGTTACCCTTATTAAGTTTCTATCGTTTGGCTTCTAAACTTGGTTTTGTTTTGTTTTCTCGCTGTAATGGCCTCTATTTATGTTCATATATCCTATAACTATTTATACTGTGTGGTCTAGCAGGGACATACCCAGGGCAATTTCGATACCAATGTACCTGGATGACACTGTCTAGATATATATCTTGCAGAAAAAAAGTAAAAGAAGGTACCCGCTTTGCCTTACTTCTTTCTAATTTAGCCCAAGTCTACGTGAAAAATGATTTATTTACCTTCCATTTGCTTTTTACTCCATTTTAAAAATAGTATTTAGTTTTTGAGATATTTACCAATTTGCAATAACATGTAAAAAAAAAATGGCTCTGAAAATAGGTCAGACAGTCAAGTCCAGTGTCATATCCAGGGCTTTTTTGGGCAAACCTGTTTCAGCATATAAGCCTTTGTTGGATGCATTAAAATAGTAAGATACCTTGCCCCTATTTTTATGTGTTTTTTTAATGGTACAGGTAAAGGCTAGCCTTTTTCTGATACCAGAATTAAGAGATGGTGTAATTTAGTATCATAAAAAGGAGAATAAAAAACAAATTTTGCTCAATAATTTGGGCTCCCATACCTGTACACCGGTATCAAATTGCCCTGGATATTTCTCTGAAGTCCGCCCAAAACAGCAGTGGCCACGAAAGAAACGTCCAGCAAATTTACTATCCACTCTAGTCCAGTAGAAGTTTTTTGTGGAAGTTAATTCTTATCCAAATATGCTTATAGCTAGCTAATAGCTAGATATATCCCAAATGAAGTAATTTAACTTTGTGTTTCTTTGGACTTCTCTTCCTACTGATGGCTAGAAAAGACTACGGAACTAAAATAATTTGTCAAGTTGATAAGACGCATCAGTTTGATTTGTTATATATAGCTACCTTTTCTCACAACTCAATAAATTCCTTTTCTCAATCAGAGCGAAAAAAACTAAACAAACTAAATTTAGTCATTCTGAAGACAAGCTCAGGGTGTTTGTAAGATAACTAAAACATGGAGTGATGTATGCCTTAAATGTATGAATTATCAAACGGCACAGAAAATAACAGGGCCTTTACCTCCTTCACGTGTTGCGGCTGTTGGTTCGAATTTTGTAAAGGAATGAGCACGTCTAAATCTGCCATTTTGCGGCGAGTTGCTCGAAAATGCAACTTCGATACTAGACTAGATTTTGTTCAAAATTGAGGTACTTTGTTGTCAACTGGTAATGAAGTTGTAACTCCGATTCCCTGATTTCGGATTTCACGGGTTTGTTGTCGCAAAAGACTCCTGACACCCCGCTACTCACAAAACCTCGTTGCAATCTTCGTGTTTCGATGGCTAAAAGCAAAGGAACCGCGTTCCCAGGGTTTCGTTTCTGTCTTCACAAGCCTTCTGAGCCCCAATTGTTTCGATGATGTTTTACTTACTATTTTTTCTTTCGAGTACGTCTACACAATCCATCACCACAATATTTGATTGAGATCAAGGTGAAATTCGTGCAAAAATTAGGAATTTCTGAGTCTGGGTACTACTAATACTATATTATTATTATTATGATTATCTTTTCTGTTTCTAAGTAACGTTACATCAAAGTTTTCCATTTATATATTATATAAATATGGTACACTTTGGA
>JAULBZ010002170.1:0-19497 GCA_032360805.1 Neoturris breviconis
AACATCTGGTCTGTATTATTTATGTGGTAGCCAAATAGGTAGCCCAATTGGGCTACCCAACGTTTTCAGCTAACCCGGTGATACAAGGCAGTTATATTCAGGTATATTGCAAGAGATGAACGTTTAGGTTGTTGGATTTTGAGATAATCTGTTTTCTTTAGATGTTATCATCTTGGAAATCAGACATTGCAAGTTTCAAGAGAGTTGCATGCCTTAAACAGAAAGCGATTACAAGAGAAGTTAAAAGATAATGAAAATACAAAAGGTGCCATTGTTTTACTTCTTGGTGGAGAGTCAGCAACACAATACAGTAGTGACAAAGAAATTCTCTTTCGCCAGGTATACATATATAACTACATAATTGGTAGAAGGTTTGGTAAAAGTGGTAATATAATATATAGCTTTAAAAAGATGGACAAGCATGAAACACTGAAATATTGTACGTAAGAAAAATATATATATATATCAAAATCAAAAATTATTTTCATAATCAAATTGTTGAGATATGGACGTAAGTTAGAATAGAGAAAATGAAATGGAATAATATTTACATGCATCCATCTTTCATGTGTCTCAGAATGTCATGTAGTCGTTTCGTGGCCAATTTCTGGAAATGATTAAACAATAATATAAATGAATATGTGTGTCTGAAATATTTTTGTTTGATTAAGCCAGGTTTATATGGACTGCACGTCTAGTCAAAATTAAGAAAAAGTGCCCTCTCCTACATAGAGTGTTGTTAAAGATTGGAGGGATCATTATTATACAGTAAATAAAAATCTTATATGGTGTTAGCCTATGATATAGACCTTGACTTGTTTAGCTCGGATACACATTTGTCAGATTCTCTGTATGAGAATAAAAAATTGAACTAATCAGCTCTATTGATTTCTTTGATTTTTGTTGGGATTCGTTTGAACATCGGTGTATACGAAAATAAGCTGTTTGTGTATAGGCCAAGATATCAGATTGACGTCTATAAATGTCGGTTAATATGGTGGAGCTTCTCACTCTGATTCAAACTATTATCATATTTTGATAAAAGAATTCTTTACATAGTTGAATATATATGATACTCATTTACTACAGAAAAAAATGACAGATTTTCCTATGAAGATGAAATTTAGAAAAAATTAACATAAACAAATATTTTAAAAGATTTTTTTGTAGAATCAAAGATCTAGACATACAACTTATTAGTGGGCTTGTGGTCAAACATATAATATACTGTACACATCTCTGCTCATAGATCTGAAGACCATATAGTTAATAAAAATAATTATAAGTAATCTAGTTGACATTCTGAGATTGCGTGAGTGAATGGGACGGAAGAAGTCTAGTACCAAAACTCTAGTTATTCCCCTTTATTAACATGAGATTACAAATACAAATAAAATCATAAACTTAATAAATCAATGCATTTCACCACCTTTTCTCTAAGTACAACAAACATCTATAGCTTCTTTTTGATTTGTGTAAAGCACAAAACTTTACTCGTTCAATGAACCAACCAGGTTCTTGAAAATTAACATGGGAATTATAGCCATGGGAATAGTATGGAATATTTGTGCATTGTCTCTAGTGGAAAGTGGTATAATGTTAGGGGAGCTTCCTTCTCAATTTTTGGAGACATTATAAAATGATAAGAGATATTTTTTATAAAAATAATTTTTAAAATTTTCAGAATTAAAGTCTCCATTTTGATTTTGGGAAGCTTGTTTCTTCAGTTTCATTTTTAGCCCACCAAATGTTGTTGCTATCACTTTGCATCGGCATCGGAATAAACCATTTTGAAGTGCTACCATCTTGAAATTCGGTACCAACATTCATGGCAATATTTTAGAAGGGTTCGCCAAAGATTTTGTCCACTCGGTCCCAAGTTTTGGGCATAAAGGGTTTAAATTGAGTTTTTGGGCCAATAAAGCGTCCTGAAGTTTGGTTACGGCATTCTAGGCAATATTAAGAGACTGCACTGGCCAGTTTCTTTTCAATTTCGTCAATTTGTGGCTTAGAAAAGTTTTGATTTACGTTCACCAAAATGATCAATTTATGATTTTTGTTGACTTAAATTTTTTTTTTTTTTAATGTTTATAAGGATTTGAACAGAATTA
This sequence comes from Neoturris breviconis, assembly GCA_032360805.1. NCBI lineage: Eukaryota > Metazoa > Cnidaria > Hydrozoa > Anthoathecata > Pandeidae > Neoturris > Neoturris breviconis. Next base: position 2,112 of record JAULBZ010002170.1, read on the forward strand.
TATTTGGACTGAAAAGTAACTTTTCTATGAGATTTTGACCATGAATCCTTATTGGCATCCTTTTTGTATTTTGGGAAACTCCCTCCTCGATTTTTTGAAATGATAAGTGATCAAGTCTCCATTTTGATTTTGGAAAGCTTCCTTATTCAGTTTTGAAATAACTAATTAATGTTATATCCCTTTTAGCGTCATATAACATTTAATTACTACTAAGCGTATAATTTAGTTTTTATAACGTTAACAATAACTCTCGATGCAAATTAGGAATATAATGACAATACACAATTCAACAGAGGAAGATCTTTTAATAAATAATCTATAAAAAAATAATGACTCTATATGCAACTTGATTTGCAGTCTTTGATATGTGTAAATATATTATTTCATGCAATTTTATACACCATCTTCGATTAGCCACTGGATGAAGTTGTTGAGAAAAAGTTGTTTTGATAACGAATCATACATCTCTCACAGCCGGGGGTTGAATAGAATTGGCTATTCGATTTGTAGTAATATTATTATTTTTCACACTTCCACGGAGATTTGTTTAGTGTTCTAAATTTTATTCAAGGCAGAGAAATAAAAGACGGCTAACCAAGGACAATCAGCTTTTAAGTACATTCACAAAACTTTATGTAATACCCTTCCCCCTTAAACAGTAAGCATGTGCGTGTATATTACATGCATCAGTGATTTAATTGTATATTTAAAGATGCACTCTCCATCCCAGGAGATATTCTTATTAACATATGTTTATTCTTTTTTATGTCGCTTGGTCGCATGATTTATTTTTTCTTGTAAATAGGTACAAACTGTTAAACGTTAGTAGAGGTTTTATTATGGTTTTATGTGAGTATGTAAAAGGATAAAAAACAAATTTCTAGATATACTACTCTGTACAAAGAAAGAAGATTTGAAATAAAAATTTACAACCTTCGAACAAATCTTCTAGAACCTCGTTCGTCTTGTGTTGTCAGGACAAATTTTTGGCAAAAGTCATCATTGGTATACGTTGGCCATCACACTTAGAGCAGTTTATGTTTTCTATCTTGCAGAGTTCTCTTCTTCTCTATCAAAGTTCTCATCATTGCGACCACCGTAGGTCACTTTGTATGTCCATTATGGACAAAGTAGTGACGATATGACATTTTTTTCTCTTTAAGAATCATTATACAGTTTTAATCTACGAAATAAATGGCAGAAGGTTTTTGACCTTAGTTCTCTTTTAATAAGGACATGAAATCCTAATTTCATGTAAAATTTGGGTGTTTATCCTTGATATGAAATTTCACTACTCTCCTCCACAGTGACTTGACATAATTTTACCTTGAAAATTATTTAACCTGAAACTTTGCCATCTTAATAAAAACATATTTCAAACACTGCATAATGTGTGTATGTGAATTAGGTTTAAATTTTACTTGGTTTGTTGGGTTACTTTCAATACCATACGTTTGATTATTTTTGCAGGTCCAAAAACGTGCATACCTCGGATTATTAAAGTTATGCATTTCCAAATAAATTATAGGCTTTAAAAAGTTAGACTTTCTGTATAATAAATTTTTCATGGACATTTATTTTCGTGACTGAGCTCATGGTAGACTTTTTGCGGGCATTAATTTTCGTAAATTTGACTACTGTAAAACCTCCATGTCCGCAAATATTAATGTGTGCGAAAATTAATTGATTTTCACGTATTATGCGGTTAAGGTATAAAAGCAACTACATTTTTATAAGAATAAACTTTATTTGTTGTGTATGGAAATGTACACTTTTATTCAAACAATTATATTGATGTTATTAAATCTTTATCAATAGATTGTTTGGTTACAGATTCTTCAACTTCCTTCCATAATGAATTCTTTATACTCTATATTAATTCTTCAGGGCTCGAAATAACAGCCGATCATCACTGTGGAGGATAGATTTTTCAGAATATTTTCAGCCAACTTGGTTGATTCTGATTCTTATTAGATTGTTGTAGTTTATACAATCATACATAGAGGTTTACTTGCTTAGTTTTTGTTGGTATTTGTTTAAATATCAGTGCACCTGTGAAGTAAAACTCAGTATCTTGAGATTTATAAACATAGGCCACAATCTTGAACATAGGATTCAGAATAGGATTGGTTGAAAAAATCTAATTTTCTTTTTTTCTACATTTTGTCAATATTAATGGCCAAGACTTTTGGACTCGTGTAATGGAGGAGTGTTTTTCAGTTATAGTTTTTAGCTTTCCAGCTGAAAACTAAACTGAAAAAGTGCTCCCTCACAGGTGATGTCCAGCAGTTATTTCAAGGCTTCAACTGTATTTGCAAAATAATGGTCGGATATCACCTGTGGAAGAGTGTCTTTTACTTAAAACTCACTCCTCCACAGGTAATGTCCAACCATTGACAGTTGTTTTTAGATTTACCAAACCAGACTTTATCTGGTGGACTTATTATATTGAACACTGATATACCTTTGCTATGAGAAAAAAATAAACCGTCAGCAAAAGAGGCTTTATACATTGATATTCTGCGCTAATACTCTTAATTAAAATAAAAAATACAAAAAAATAGAACTGCTGAAGAATCAATGTATAAAAATTAAAACTCTTTAAGAGGGCAGTTGTTACAGTTCAAATGCGAATGTTTTATGATATAGGTGTATTGAAGTTAAAATAACATTTGAGCATCACTGTGTAGGAGTGATTTTTCAGAATATGTTATCCAATTTGAAAAATCTCTCCTCCACAGTGACAACCAACTGTTATTTTAACCAATATTTGCATAATGTCTCATTAGTCATTAAGTACATCCTTGTATATATGAAACTTTATAGTATTCGTTTTTACTACGTCTTATTAGTCACAACTGACTTTTAAATAGTATCCCAGTGTTCTGTTAAAATTCTTTTTATATCCAATTTTGCACATTCTGTAACAGCCAAAAGTTTTATTTTGTTGATGTTTCTGACAAATATTATGCTCTTGACAATGGTCAAAATAAGAGCAAACAATCACTGTGGGAGAGTAATTGTTGAGCATAGCTTCAAGCTCTATAGCTTGAAGCTATGTTCGAACATCTCTCCTCCACAGTGATTAAAAAAATATATTCTTATTTCAACCACTGGGTGTATCACAAATATTATGCTCTTACCATATTTTAATCTTTCTTTTTTAGTTTCTTACCTGTTACCTGTACAGCTGCATGGAGCACCTTTTGCAAGATAGTGGAGATTGGTGCCAAGCTCAACACGACTGACTATTTTTTCAAAGTTGTAAACACTGTAATCAGCTTGTGGAGCAAGAAGTAGTTGTCAGGAAGAAACAACGGATCGTAGCTGTTCAATTAGTTACTTCCGTACCTGATGACAAAATAGTTTGTATATTACTACTGCATGATTTTCTCTTCGAATATTTGTGCTTACTTTGTTCCATTACGTGAACAATCTGGCAAAGCTTCTAGTATACTATTTAAATTAACAACACCCATAACCACTCCCAAATTATGAAAATGCCGAATGGAAACCGAATGCTACCCAATTTTGGACATTGTTTGGTTGAACACAAGGATATGAGATTCTTGATTATGGACCGGCCATCGAAAGCAAATATCGGACAGTTTGTACAGGTACGTTACTCTTTGCTTTGGCCAAATAAAACTTTAGGGTAGCGTCAAGGTGTTTATAGCATGTGGTCGAAATAATAGTAAATAATCACTGTGGAGGAGGGATTTTTGAGCATTACTTCAGGCTTAATAGCCTGAAGCAATGCTCAAAAATCACTCCTCTACATTGATTATTTTCTCTTATTTCACGCACTAGCATGGATACCCTAATAAATATTTTGGTATTATTTGCCTAACAGAACAAAATACAGGATCTTAAGCTTCAATATAACGGTTAATCAAGTTATGTAGTGATCTGATATTTTTATCTGCATGTAGATTCAATATTATAAAGCATCTAAAATCACTCGCGTGTGTTGTGTTATCTTATGAAAATAAAAATAGATTAAGATGTGCCAGAATTATAAAGAGGTTAGTTTGTATGACACATTTTGTTATTCATCAATACTCTGATTTGTTGTTATATGATACAAATAGTTATAATTTTTTCTATTCTATTATTTTAGGAATTAAAAAAATGTGAAGTTTGTGACGTAATCAGAGTATGTGAGCCAACATATAATAGTGAATTGTTAACAAAAGAGGGAATTAATGTTGTGGTATGTTTTCTTATATCAGTGGTCTGAAGTAACAGCGAATAATCACTGTTGAGAAGGGATTTTTAACATTGTTTTAGACCTGAAGCAATCACTCCTCCGTGGTTATTTTCTCTTTAGTTAGCCATTGTTAGTGTGTTATACTGTGGTAGTAGATAATCAGTGCTTTCTGGCCTGTATCAATGCTCATAAATCATTCCGTCGCAGTAATTATTTGCTCGTATTTCGAACACTGGATAATCTGACACTGTGTAGAATGATGTCAATAAGTCAACAAACTTGTGATTAAAATCAACCCAGCCGGCAAAAACCTGTTCAAAGTCAGTTAGAACAATGTTCTATGAATGTTTTTCTAATTTTATTTGGCTGACTTTAAACAGGTTTTTGCCGACTGGGAATATGCCATGCTGAATTAATTTTTTGTGACAGTCATAAATAATAACTTTCAAGTTTTATTTTTACTAAATGAAAGATTCCTATTCTAAAAATCTTAATTACTTCCATCTCATCCATTAAACTTGTCACATGTGTCACATTGCTTCAACTCAAACTAAAACAACATATTAGTCATTTTATTAATTTTTAATCGAAGGGCTTCCTAACACCTCCTTCCAATATGCTGCTGTAAAAAAACTCTTAATTGTATTTACGAAAATTTAAAAAATTAAAATAAACATTTCTTCCAAGGATCAAGGATCTTCCAAGGATTTGGCCATCTGCTTTAAAGGAATAACTGTTAAAACAATATGGGATTTTTGTTTTATTCATACAGCTACATTTATGGACCGAAGCAGTGCCCAAAATAAAAACAAATAATCACAGTGGAGAAGGGATTTTTGAGGGAGCTATGCAGTGATTATTTACTCATTATTACAACCGCAAAGAAAATCCTTCTAAGAAATATGCAGAAAGTAAAATCTTAAAAAATCTCGAAACAGCTGTGTTGATATCACCTGTGGAGAAGTGTCTTTTGAAGATAATTTTCTGTTGAAAGGATGTACTAAAAAATGTTCCCTCACATGTGATTTCTGACATTTTCCGAATTTCTGAATCTGGAGTGTTTTTTTATTCACTCAAAAAATAAAAATCGTCCACAGGTGATGTCTAACAGTTCTTTTGAGGTCTGTATACTATTCACATTTTGCATGGTTTTAGGATTGGCAGTTCGATGATGGTGCAGCTCCACCCAGAGCTGTAGTTCAATCTTGGCTAGAGTTTTTAAAGTCGCGATTTCATGAAAACCCAGGTGCTACAATTGCCATTCATTGTGTTGCTGGGCTGGGGCGTGCTCCGGTGCTGGTTGCACTTGCACTTATCGAAAGCGGTATGAAGTATGAAGATGCAGTTGATCACATTCGTAGTAAAAGAAGGGGCGCAATCAACAGCAAGCAGTTGGAATATTTAGAAAAGTACAAGCCAATGAAAATATTAAGAGGAAAAGATAAAGAAAAGGGTTGTTCAATCATGTAAAGTCTAACTTTTAACTCACAGGGGGAGAAAGGAATCTATATCTGCAGAGAAAAGAGTACTAAAACAATAAAAAACAAAACAATTTAAGTTCATGAAGGGACCATCTCAAAAGTTTTGCTCCAAAACCAACTTCAACTTCTTTGATAGGATTAATTCAACTAAAATTGACAAAATTTAACTAAAAAGAATCTGTAGAAGCGTGTTAGGTCAACGAGCTTGCACTGGATTGTACGAAGAAACGAAGAAACTAATCCATCGCAAGATTGCCGACTCAATACTCTCCTCTGTAGATTTTATTTTTAAGACGGTCCCCAACATTCACTCTTTTCTTCACAGATTTGAAAATGCAGTAGTTCTTGTAAGAGTAAATAATCATGAGGAGGAGAGATTCTTGAGCTAGAACGCTAGAACGTCTTCATTGTGGACTATGATAAACTTTTTACCCACTGGGTAGCTTCAGGCTTTGTAGCCTGTACTCCTCCACAGTGAGTATTTGTTCTTATTTCAAACACTCAAATGGTCCTGCAAGCGATTAGTTATTTGAGTCGAGGCTCCTCTTCAAGATGCTATTCCCAGTAAGCAAAAAAACTTGTTTAACGTCAGCACTATAAATACGCTGGAACAACTTTGCGAATGTTGTTCTACCGCCTTTACTTGAACAAGTTGACCACTAGGCTTTTACTTATTTATGCACCTGGTTATTTAGAACAGTGTTTAAAATAAGAGCAAATTCACTGTAGAGGAGGATATATAAGGGACCGTATTAAAAATAAAATCTACAGAGGAGAATACCTAACACGCTTCTGCACAGATTCATTTTTGTTAAATGTTGTCAATTTTGGTTGATTTATAACCGTAACAAAAAAGTTGGCGTTGGAATGAAATTTTGAGATGGTCCCCAAGTAGAGCTTTAAGCTATGCTCAAATGTTCGTCCTCCACAGTGATTATATGCTCTTATTTCAAACAGTTTCGAAACTTGTTTCAAAGGTTTTGGTTAACCTCAGATGACCTTATTGATTTATTTCAGACTGTGTTCCCTAGCTTTTCTGTTTATTTATATAATAAACCTATGTTTACTTTTTATTTAAATATAGTATTATATGGTGGAAACGTAAATAGTAACTGTGTAGAAGGGTGTTTGAAATAAGAGCAATTAATCACTGTGAAGGAAGGCTTTTGAGCATTGCTTCAGGTTTTGTAGCCTGAAGCAATGCTTAAATATCCCTCCTTCATAGTGATTATTTGCTTTTAAGCATTCGTGTTAACAGTCAACAGTCTTAAATTTTATGCAGACAATTAATTTTATGATCCCTGATTTAATAACCCTTCTCAACGGATGTTTTTATTTCGTCCCCCATGGTCCTTATAAAATTATTTCGAAATTTTAATCTCTTCAAATAAACCTGGTTGACTTTAGATGACAACTCTTTGACAGTTTGTCTGCTTAATTTCTGATTAATGTGACCTGTGTAGGAGTGTTTAACACCCTCCACTATAGCTGATGTCAGACATTTACTTTCATACTTGTTATTCAAGCTTCCCAGTAGACAACAACTTGTTGTAACGTCTTTACTTCTGACTTTGTATAAGTTTCTCCCACTTGGTTAGTCTTTAAGGTATTCTGAGCAACTCCACTTGATCCCCTCAGCGAAGAAGATTATGGTCTTTATCCATTCCTTATCGCAGTCAACGTTATTTTAGCCTCTTTAAAGCGGATTTTGAACAAGATTTTATGCGCCAGACGGGTTCTAGGTTAAATGCCTCCTTTATGTTATTCCTGAGATAAAAACCCCCTTGGAACGGGGCTGAATTTGGTTTAGATTCTTCATTCTCTTCCGCAGATTGTTTTTACAAAAAAAATTATTTTTTTGATTTACCGTTTATAGACTTATTAGATTTATTTCTGATTTTTCCGAGTAGCTGGTGTATTTTGTATCTTTAGCAACATTTCGAAATAATCTTGGTGGGCAAAAGCCTGTACAAAGTCCGCAGTAAAGACGCTAGCACTCTGGTGACTTTGCTGCGGACTTTGAACAAGTTTTTGCTCACTGGGATCGAAAGTAGTACCCGCAAATGACACAAGTTTTTGCGGATTCTACTTACGATTACGCATTGTTCTGAAGTAAGAGCAAATAATCAATGTGGGGGAGTGGATTTCTGTATGGTAGTTTTCTAGCATAATGCAATTCATAAAACACTCCTCCACAGTGATTATTTGTTCTTATATTGTGCTGTGTTATTCGATTCCGGTTTAGGATCCGTCTCCATAAACTTGTTCAAAGTCCACGTTAAAGACAACTTTTTCTTCGTTGTTCTTGCGTCTTCACTGCGGACTTTGAACAAGTTTTTGCCCGCTGGGGAGTTTACAATTGATTGGTTTCTTTGGTATGGATAAACCAGTCGATTGTCAGCTTGTTGACTTAGTACTCTTCTTTGCAGAGACAGTTTCTTAACTATTTTTATTTAAATGTAAAACATTTAAACACCCTACGCATTGTTGTACTGTATTTATTTCATATTATAATGCGTAGAAATGGTGACAAGTCAACGATCTTGCAATTGATTGGTTTCTTTATATCGAGGAAACCAATCAATTGCAAGTTTGTTGATATAAATAAAACCTTTAGTCGACCAAAGAAAGTTGTTTTTGAAACGAAATTTCGTATCAATGAAATCCATTCACCAACTTTTCTTATTTCGATCTCATTCCCAAAAACCTGTTCAAAATTAGCAGTAAAGACGCTATAACTACATCGAAGGCGTTGTTCTAGCGTCTATGCTGCGGACTTTGAACATGTTTTTGCCCACTGAGTTTGCTTTGGAGATTTCTAAACATCCCACTCAATATGAGAGGAAATAACCACTGTGGATGAATGATTTTTGAGCATAGTTTCGGGCTACGAAGCCATGACGCTATGCTAAAAATCTCTCCTGCACAGTGATTATTCACTCCTATTTCGACGGAAGAGAGATTTTGAGAATAGTTTTGTAGGATAAGGCTATTCTCAAAAATTACTTTTCCATAGCGGTTATTTGTTAATTATATCGATCACGTGCTTCCAACAATTATTTTTTATCAATACGTTACGTATTTTAAATATTTAAAATGTATAACTTCATATCCGCGAGCCTGAAAATAACTGTCGAACAGCAACTGTGGAGGAGTGTTTCGAGAATACTAAGGTAAATACTCTCCTCCGCTAGTGATATCAGGCAGTCATTTCCAGGCCTGATATCCTCTACCCAGTAGGCAAAAAGTTGTTCAAAGTTGTTTGAAACGTTGTCTTCTGTCTTTACTGCGGACTTTGAACAAATTTTTGCCCACTTGGTATGTTATTTCCTTATGTACCTTTTAAAAGAGTTAATCATCTCAAGAATAATTTTGAGTTTATCAATTTTGTGTACTTCATCTTCTTGATTTGCAATCCAACCCTTTATCTCGTTGTATCGTAAGAGTTCCTGCCAAGTGGACAAAAACTTATCGAAGTCAGCAGTAAAGACACTAGAACAGCGTTGAAAACGTTTTATCGTCTTTACTGCGGACTTTAAGCTAGCTTTTGCCCACCGGGTGGGAACTCCACAAGACCTTCATAAGTGCCGAACTCACAGTTCAAACTCCTTTTCCAATTTTGGGTAGGATAAAAGAGACCCTGGTGTTCTACTGTTTTTGGTTTCTGACGTGAACATGTTTCTGTTAGTCGTTGCATGTTTCTATCTTTGTAAAATGGGGTCGGTTTCGGAAATAATATCTGCATCAGGGATAACGAAATTTGCGGGAATCCTAACACGGCACGGCATAGACTGTGGTACAATTTGTGAATTTTGACGAGTAATATACACCATAAGTGAAACAAGAACGCAGAAAACGACCACCATCCCCGATGCAGATGTTAATTTAAGCAGCTAGTAAATATACTAGAAAATCGAAATTTTAAAAACTATTTTTAATTTTTTCTCCTAAAAATACGTGGCTTTGTGTACTTCAGGCATAGAAATATTATGCTTAAAAATATAATACTTTGCAGGTAAAAAAAGACTTATTTTTGACGGGAAAAAAGGATTTAATTGCTGAAAAACAGTCGATTATTTCGGCAATAATTTCCGCCGAAAAATATGAGTTTACCGAAAATAAACACAAATCTGTATACACTTTACTTATATTTAGTACTTTTTTCGGGTTGGTTTGACCAACTTCCTTGGTTTGACATTGTACAAAAGCGCTCTCTTATTCATGGAGTAATGTAACTCGGACTACATTTAGTGCCTAAAAGATTATTTAATAGTCTAGATTCAACCTACAGTAGACTCTCTCCCCCTAATGAATGCCGATTTTAACGAACTTTTCGATCTAACGAACAAAAGTAATATCCCCCAGGTTTTAGCTATAAGGTAAAAATTTCGTAGAATCTCTCTATCAAATGAACTCCCAAACTAACGATCCAATTATTTGTCTCCCTGGGAAGTTCGTTAGATCAGGAATCCACTACTGCATTTCCGAACTTTCCAAGGTAGACTAGAGAACAGTCGGTCTTCGTGCAACCTCGTTCCCAGGGCTTCTTGCCTTTTCGAAACACGGAAAGAGCTAAGGCAAGAAGCCCTGGGAACGAGGTTGGTCTACGGAGGAATCAAGCTAAGAAAATCGGAAGAATGAAAAATCCAGGAAAAGGTTTTCTTCAACCTCGTTCCCAGGGCTTCTTGCCTTTTTGAAACACAGAAGTGCGGAAACCCTGGGAACGAGGTTGGGTTTTCTTATCCAATGTTCCAAGAAAGTAATAAAAATCAAGGAATTCAAAAGATAAATTAAATAAAAAAAAAAATCAACTTGGATTTAACCTGAGCTCCAGTCCCAAACTACAACGAGTAAACTGGAATTCAGACTACTTGGATTGCCATGGAAAGCCAAGCTTATCCCCAGCACCTTTTGACTTTTTTTTATTTTTCTCGGAAGGTCGAAAAAAGTCAAAAGGTGCTGGGGATGAGCTTGATGGAAAGCGTGAGCAGCGGTGGTTCTTCGCGCCTCACACACACTCGACTGGAGGGGGGATGCACACGGCACCGATTGGAATATTGCGATAACAAATGTCTTGCATCTACGAGATTTTATTAACATTAGCAACGATAGATCCGCACCTCGACCCTTCCTTCTCTCTGGGTCTCACTTTTCCGACAACCCGAAGAATCGGATCGGGGCGCTTATTAAATATTTCTCCTTCACATAGGGCGCGCTCCATCGGGCGTTTGATTAACACATTACGATATGGTTTTCTTTCAAAATGGTATCCAAAGCTGCAATACACGCGGAATGATTCCAAAACAAAAACAAACATTGAATTGAATGTTGGACACTTCCAAATTTCTGCAATATCTGTACCTATATGCTGAATTATGAGCTCCAGAAACAGAAACAACCTTCCCAATAATCTCGCTCAACTTCAGAATTTGATCAAACGGGACCCCGAGTGTTATAAGGAAGAATTTCTCCAACAATGGCGACATTTTCAATCAAATTTGGAAGTTTTTAAATTGGATCCGTCACAACCTTCAGATGCTGTATCCGATGTTGCTATGTTCATTGCCCAGGTTATTTTTTCCTTATATTTACTGCCCTGAGTCAACTCCTTGAATGGTGGGTGTGTAGAAGAAAGACACGTCTTCAACTCGAATTGCCACGGAAAACGACGGAAAACGTCCCAAATGGCAATAGATTTTTCACACCTACCCGCAAAAATATGGTATAAGAGGTATATTACTTACACTCTCTGCTTGGCCGAATAATGGCGCACATGCCAGAGCCAAGCCACTTCTGGGTCATGTCGAACTTGACCATTTTCTCGCGAACAGTGGGGTCATTTTTCAAATCCACAGTTACCTTGCGTTATAAATGTTAGGGAAGCTTTAAAACTACGAACGAAATTCAAAAAATCCCAAAAAAGAAACGCTGGCGGGCCGGTTGTTGAAATGTTAAAAACATATATATCTTATACTAAAAAAATATAGCGTATCATCGTCTAATTCTGGATACTTTTTATTCCGGACAGTTTGTTTATCATCCTTTTTCTCTCTGTAGGCCACCGCTTGGCCTTTGGAAGTTCCGTACGCCTCTTCGCTACTTATCCGCTGTCTTGAAACTTAAATTTTATATTTTGTCTCGATTATTCAAGTCAAAATATTCCCATGCTTTCGATGCAACCTCGTTTTAATGAAAATTGGAGACACGCAACGGACCAAGTATTATATCCGATTATATCTCCACGATCACTGTAAGAATGTTGAAGAAAATTATTTGTAACTAATTAGGAACATGGAAATTTACATTTTTAAGGTGTATTATCTTATAAATTTGACTTTTACACACAAAAAAACAGCTACTGTCCGGGATTAAAAGTAGGTATCCAGTATTAGAAGAAGTCACCGGAGCGAAGACCTGTAGATATTCCGGTAATCCGGTTTACCCGATTTTGATCTGAGTGGTCTCGAAGGATGGCCCTAAGTTCAGTCCAGCCTGTTATCGCTAAAATGTCCTGCTATCGATGCGAAACAGACAGAAATGTAGGTAAGAGTACGAAACTGTCCGGAATTATACAATGATACGCTATATAGACCGATAATATAACTATTTAGTTAAACCTAATATTTAAGCATCTAGCCCGTACTGCAAATGTCACCAGCAACTCGATTTGACCATTCACAAATTTATGCAGAAATCTCAATTCTTGATTCAGTTTGACGTGATTTTAATGATTGAAACTGTAGATTCTGAAGCATGATTGTTGGACTGCTGGTATACTGTACTTCCAATCAGAAAATACATCACATACAGTAATAATTTGCGAATCCAAACCTTTCTACTCTAAGTATTATTATTATTCTCAATGAACGAATGGTAAAAAACAAATATTAAAAATAAGTTTGAACTCCTCCATAGTCGGGTTTTTTAAATGTTTATTTTGCCATTGTGAAGGAAATATACAAAGCTTTCAATGCTCAATCAAGTGTATGTAATCCAGCTGGTATAACCATAATGAAATATGCATGTGTTGCAATAGCTTTGAAAAGCAGTCTTTGAAGGTAAAGATGAAAAAGAGAAGTTCCGTAGCCGTTTGGTTTTGCCAGGGTTGATCAGCTGATGACGCTGTTTTTCCTTTCGAACTTATCGCATTACAGTATATTTCTTCTTCCCATTATCATTACCACCTGAAAGTTCTTGTCGTAAGATCCAGTGAGCAAAAACATTATATTTTGATTATGTCATCAAATGATAAACAAACTTTAAAAAATAAATGCTCACAACGCCTCCTAAACTCTTAATTGCAAACGGATATGTAGTCCCTGCAGTCTTTGCGAATCAACTTTTTTTTCTTATTCGAACCCTAATATCAAAAAAATGTGGCACTTGTTTTAATTTTTTTGCGAAAAGTGGGACGCTTATTTAACAGTGGCGCTTATTTGGAAGAAGCGCATAATCGAACATTTATGGTAAACGATAAATATAAGGAACATCTGCATAAAGATTTTTTTCAATACATCACCTCATCAGAAACACTTTTCTACAGAAAATATTTGGAAATATCTGCGGGATCATCCCAGGCAGGAGGTGGTGTCTTGTGGTATGGCTTTTGGTTTGGTTTCGATATTGGCTCTGTCATCTAATTGTCCTAGGAATCTCCTTTCAGCTTGTTCTAAGATACGTTTTTTTGTAGATACACGTCTTTCCTTTGAAAGCTGTTCCTCGTTCCAATTTGTCGGTGGCACAGGTTTTTCTGTTTGCTTGGTTTCAAGAAATCAGTCCAAGCCTAAAATTGCTAATTTTAGTTCTTGGATAGTAGCTTGGCCTAATTTCAAGCATATTTATGCACATTGCTGGCCTCATGGAGTTGTGGAGCTTATTCTGTGTCAATCTATCTAATGTGATTTTGTTAGTCAAATTTCCTTTAGTGTGTGACTCAATTACGATCGAGTGTTCTTGTTTCGTGTGGCTCGGGATCAGTTCCTGTTGTGGTCCCAGGTTGACGATGACCTGTGGAATAGTTTTTTGAGGCATGCTCCACTACAGAATTTGTGTTTTCTTTGTTGTAGCCTTGGTCATTATGCCAGTACCTGTCCCTTACGCACTAGGGCAGCAGGGGAGGGTTCTTTGCTCTTTTGTACCCAGCGAGCAGGTGGCAGTTCTGGCCCTTCACCATCCTCAGTGCCCAGACCTTGTGTTGCCACAGCTACCAGAGTTGGTGGTAACAGAGGGTCTGGGAGATTGGAAATATGCTATTATTTCAACGGTGCAGGCTGCCACAACCCTGGAAATTGTCGTTTTGAACACGTTTGTAATGTGGTTCAAACATTTACCAGAAATCACATTCCATAAACAGATGATAAATTTGTTGAAAATTATCCTGTCTCAACTATAAAAAAAAAGTTTTAAAAGCAAAATTTTACACACACATTCTCTCATTTGCGATAGTAGATATTTTATAGAAACTAAATCCGCATTTGAGTTGTTACTAAGAAAGTTGAATGAATTTGATTGGTTCAGCTTGATATTATGTTCCTTGTTTATGAATGATTCTTTTGTAATGACATCTGTTATGATAAAAAATATTCCGAAGAGTATGAGAAGTACTGTTTTGTATATATGAATGATCAAAATGATTCTCTTTGCAAGATTAATGAGATAGCAAATAGTTAAATGAGTTTGTGTTGCACACTAACCCCCATACTTATTGCGCTTGATGCTCACTTATTGTAGTTTCTGCATGAAAGGCGACAAACCTTATGTATTGTTTCGCATATAGAATAAACATGTACAAAATGAGCTGCTATTGGGAGTTTAGTTCCATTAGTTTACTTTGATTTCATCGGGGTACAAATTATAAAAGCCTTATTATACATTAGCCTGATTTACTGTAGCTTTAAAGCTTGTTTCACACTTATTATGCAGTAGTAGAAGCTGACGCACACACTTTCAACACGAAGCGGAAAAAACTATTTTGATATTCTGGTGTCTGTGTCATAAGTGTGAAAGTCTAGGCACTTCTCTACAATAACAATGATCTGAATCAGCTTTTTTAGGGCAGTTAGGTACCCGTCTTGAAGCTGATATGCTCTTGTTTACTCTTATTTTTACCACTAAAATTATTATTTTTAGGTTGGTAGTTGTTATGAAGATGAGATAACACAATTTCCTATTGATTTGATTAATATTCTTGAAGAACATTATTCTGTGATGACATCAGAACTTCGGATGTCAATGTGTAAGGCTCTTATGTTACTAAGGAATAAAGGCTTAGTATCACCGATCAAAGTGCTAGAGTTATTCTTTAAACTACTCAGAGCAAAAGATAAATTGCTGCGTAAAACTTTATATTCACACATTGTTACCGATATAAAAAATGTGAATGCAAAACACAAGAATAACAAGATCAACACTATTTTGCAGAATTATATGTTTTCTATGCTCAATGACAGTAATTCTATCGCAGCAAAAACATCGCTGGATATAATGATTGAGTTGTATCGTCGAAACATATGGAATGATACTAAGACTGTTAATGTTATTGTTACAGCTTGTCATTCGAAAGTGACAAAAGTTATGGTGACTGCTTTGAAATTTTTTCTTGGAAGTGATATACCAGTTGAAGAGAATGATAGTGATTCTGATAGTGAAGATGATGAAGTCAAAGCGAAAAAATTAATAAATGCTAGTCAAGTCAATAAGAAAAGTGGAAAGAAAGCAAAGAAGTTGGAGAAGGCGTTGTCTTTATTAAGAAAAACCAAAAAGAAAAAGAAACCTGTTTCGTTCAATTTTTCTGCAATTCATTTAATAAATGATCCTCAGGGGTTTGCTGAGAATTTATTCAAACAAGTTGAAAGATCCACAGAGCGTTTTGAAGTAAAATTGATGATGATGAATCTCATTGCTAGATTGACAGGGATTCACGACTTGATCTTATTGAATTTTTATCCATTTCTGCAAAGATTTTTACAACCTCATCAACGTGAAGTGACAAAACTTTTGATGTTTGCAGCTCAGTCAGCCCACGAAATGGTTCCACCTGATGCTATGGAGCCAGTTCTCATGACCATCGCTAATAACTTTGTTTCTGAACGAAACTCAACTGAGGTATATAATTTGATTCATATTTTTACTCTGTGAGTTTCCAGAAAAAAAAGCCTATGTGCTTGTTCACGATGCTAAATTTTAATGTAAAGGAAAGCACAGTAGTTTACTTTTTTTCTTGCAACAAGGCCTCCTACACAGTGATTGTTTATTCTTATTCCAAACACGGTTGCAATATATTCCAATATATTTATATTCTTTTTTAAGCCCATAGGCTTGCTCAAAGTGCATTTTCTGCCTCATAGATTGTCAAAAACCCAGAATATTTGGAAACAAAACCATAGGTTTGCTTCCAAGGTAATAGGGTACTTTTGAACAATATAAAAAAGCAACGTACAAAGTAAAAGTGAAGATTTGTAATAAAGAAAGGTATTAAAATGAACATTCTATTCGTCTTTGATTTCGTCGATTTGATCTTATGTTTCAATTTATAACACATTGCTTTATATGTACTAAATTTTGTCCAATTGTCCAAAAAGGTTAGATTACCTTGAAAATCTGTACAAATATTACTCACAAAATAATTTTCGTAAAATTAACACACATGCAAATGTAGTTTCGAAAAGAATTCAACTCCTTGCCTTGCATTTTGCTATTCTAAATTAGTGTAATTATTTCTCATAAGTGGCCGCTTGCGAAAATTAATATGCAGAAAATAAGTGCATAACGTGACAAAGCCTCAAGATAACGGTTGGATATCACCTGTGGAGGAGTGTTTTTTTGACTGCACTCAACTAATATCTTGCAACTAAAAATAAGGCAAATTGTTTATGGTATAGATAAACTCAGCAATTATGATTGGCTTGGTTTGTTAAGCTAAGGAAGTAAATGAAAATGTTGTATCTTTGCAAGTGCCTAAGTTTCAGACTTTCCTGTTCTCCTTGAATGTAGAAAAAAATGTTTAGATGCTGTACTGATTAAATTGCTACAAGAGTAAAAAATATATGTCCTAAATATGTAGCTTAAAAAAGCCAAATTCCTTTTCAGAAAAGAACTTTTAAAAACTTATCGCAAGGATCAACAATCTTATTTCAATTTTTATCTAAAACAACAGAATCAAAATAAATTTGTTTTGTTCCTAGGTAATGGCTGTTGGTTTAAATGCTATTCGTGAAATATGTGCAAGATGTCCACATGCTATGAGTGATGATTTGTTGCAAGATCTCGTCCAATACAAGACTGCAAAAAATAAGACGACCATGATGGCTGCAAGATCTTTGATGCAATTGTATAGAGATGTCAATCCAGACTTACTACATAAAAGAGACAGAGGTAAATCACCTTTCATACTTTGCCATGTTTCCTTCCTAAATATACAGCTGGCCTGGACGAAATGGTCCAGGAGAACCTCTAATGTCACTATGGGAATTAACATTTGTGAATATATACATTCGTTTTAATGTTTCTGTGTTTATGTGTATACTTGTTTGTGTGTTTCGTTGTTTATATGGACTCTGGTTAGCAACATTTGATCAGTGTTGTAAGGGGAGCTGGAACAAGAAAGTATATTACTTTTAAATCCCCGAAATACTTTGTTCCAGTAGGTGACTGATGAACCTTTTGAGATAGTCCTCTGTATTCTTTGTTGTGGTTT